>JAJJMA010175497.1:0-22791 GCA_023529015.1 Papaver nudicaule
CAACCGGCGCTCAAGATCCTTGTTTTCACGGGTCAAGAAGTCTGTTTCATCACTTTGCGCCTCAAAGGTATCAATAAGACTCAGGCAATGTTGAAATCCCTGAGGCAGGAATAAAAAGGAGAATTCAGCAAAGCAAGGCACATTGCTAGTAAAGAAAAGTACCAGGAAGAATAATTACCGCGGCGGCCATAAAGAAATGCTCCTGGGGAGTCAAGTCACGAGCCACAGAAGTTAAATCCTTCGAATGGGCGAAGCCAGTTGTAGAATACTTAATAAAGAGAATTTAAACTATTCTTCTCTTCTTCCAGCGAAAGTAACCTGGAGAAGGAGTCAGCGAGTCTATTAACCACATCGCCAGTAGCACCCCTTCTTGGGAACCTGGGAGGTCTACCACCGGGAGGCATCTTGTGCAAATCCGTAAGAGCGGCGAAAGAAGAACTAGAAGCGCCAATTTCTCCAGTAGGACTGGTAAGAGCGGTCCTGGCAGCGAGGGATTGCTGGGGATTAACGACATTCTCGCCGAGATTAGTGGGAGAAACCACATGTTCTCGCTCAAGTGGAGTTCTCGTAGGCTCTTTCACAGGCTTTGCATCAGCCATCACCATATCGCCGTCTTTCTCCTCTGAGATAGTTTTCAAGTTACCAGAAGTAGGATTCTTTCCTTTCAGTTGAATATCAAATTTCTTGGAAGAAGAAGATCTTGTCGGAGCTGGAGTTGGACGCCGGGGATGAGTGGAAGCTGGCTGAGGCGATACTGTGGCAGACTGCTGAGGCAGGATATCGCCAGCACTAGCGGAGGTTTCACTTTGAGAACCCTCGGCGGAAGTGTCAGATTTGAGCTTTTTCAGTGTTTGGCGGAGCTCTTCTTCGGGAGACAAGACAGGAGTACTCTGCGAGGAAGGTTGACACACCCATCAGATCTCGAAACAAGCAGAGGCAAATATAGATATATATTTTAAAAATATATGCAGATATATTTTTAAAATAAGGAAAACTTAATATGTTTGTTTCTAGACCTTCAGCTGCGTCTTTCTTAAGCTCATTTAGAAGACAAATATAGATATATATTTATTCGGCGAAAGACAAATCGTTCGTTACCTGAGCGGAGGATTTCCTTTTGGTAGATTTCTTGGTAGCAGTAGGCAATAACAGCCAATTACCCTGGGAATCCATTTGTATGTTTCCATTAGCACCACGATAGAGTTTCTCTTCTGTCCAGTCCAAATGGGTAAAATCATGATCTTTGAAGCGCTTGTGCTCCTCAGGGAAGTCTAGCCGCTTGATCGTCTTATCTTTGTCACACCACCCTAGCAGCCAAGGACCTTCCAGCGAGCAAGGTATGTTGGACCAGCCAGTCTCAGAACTCTTTCTCGCCGTAGTAGTACCAGTAACTTCCTTGGCGTCTACAGCACCCAGCATGACCTTCGCCAGTTTCTTCTTGGTAACAAAGCGATAAGCCCAGGGTCACCCCTTATCGTGGAAGGAAGAATGTCATACTGTTTCAGAAAATTCTCAACGGTGTATTCTTCTAGAGGAAACAGACCCTCTTCAAACAAATCTGGATAGTTAGTCTTATTGCTACGACGGAGCTTCCATTCTACCAAAATGCGAATTGCATTCGCCGTAAGCTGAAAGGGACTCTTCTTTATCGCCAAAAATAAGTCACACATGAATGTATCGGCGGGGTCATACAAGGGGAACAGATCCGCTTCCCAGCCTTGAGTGTGCCATAAGCAGTCACCGCCGACTCAGCATGTTGATCCGGCGTACGAAGATCTTCCAGAGTAGTAGGAGTTGAAGCTTTTGTCACCTTTTTAAGGGGTTTCAGCGTTAATGGAGCAATGAATACTTTATCATAAGCGCAGTATTCAGACCATTTCTTCCAGGATGGACGAGGAGCAGCTTTAATAACAGCGGGAGAAGATGGAGATTCTACTTCATTGATCGGCGAACTAGATACTTGAGCGGCAGGATTTGCAGAGCTAGAAGAAGTCTGGGCGGTGGAAGCCATGAGCACAGAAAAGACACCGGAAACAAGATGCAGATGAGATAGCGGTTCACCGGAAAAACCAAACTACCGAAAAAGAAAAACATATCAAGCTAACAGTAATTGTAAAAGATCAAACAAGAAGTTGATACTGTGGAGAATGGAAGAAGATGGAAACAAAATGATAAGGAAGTAAAAATGAGAGGTTCAGTATGTAAAGGAGAAAGAAAATGGAAAATAGTTGCAGCAGCAGGGGACTTAGGGTTTTAGGAGAAGTAAGCTCTGAAAAAATTCGTGAGGAAGAAGAAGAGAGCAAAGGAGGAGAAGATAGAAGAATCTTGTATTTATAGGAGAGGAGAAAACCCAACCGGCGATAACGGTTGCAAACCGTAATAAAATAGTGGAAATCGTGGGCGCAGACGGTTATAAGTCATAAAGTGGGAGTGATGCATGTAGGACACGTGGCGTAACCGAAGCTTAGTGGTGGACGTGTGGCGTAAATAAAGCTTAGTGGAGAAAGTGGGTGCGGCATTTTCGGCGAGTAAGAAGAATTTCATCCCCGGCGACTAAAGATCTTGGAAATGAAAGAGGCAAAATGTAAGGGTAGAAAATGCCTTTACATAGTAATAGCATCCTAGGGGCAAAGGTATACCAGGAAGAGTACGCATGATAAGTATGGGATCATTGGTGAAGTGTTGGGCGAGACATCCCAAGACAAGAAGTATCGGCGGTGCATACAGAAAGGGCTGACGAGCGAAGCAGCATCAGCGGGAATAAGGATGTTACAGCGAGGGAAGGTGAGAAGTAGTTGAGAAGTGGTTGAGCATTCATTACTCGTCAGAACGGATAGATTGTCAGAGTTGACTCGTTGACTCAGTGGAAACCTCGTCAGCAATCCTTATCCTTAAGAAGACTTGCCCGGCAAGATTAGATAGGTAAAATACTACATCGGCGATAGACTATGTCGGCGAGTGAAGACAAGTTAGCGTCAGAGTATGAATTGTCTGTATTAGCTGTATAGCACTTTGTAACCCTCTATAAATAGCGAGAGAAACCCCTGAAAGAGGGGTTGGACATTTCATGGTTTGGTCTAGAGAGAGGAAAAGTACTTCACTTGCTCTCCTTAGCCCAAAACAGGAATTAGGGTTCTTATTGTGAGATCATACTTAGAAGATTGCTAGGTAAGAGAGTTGTAATCATGCTTAATACTAGTGGAATCCCTTGGATGTAGTCCTCCTTTATGAGGGCGAACCAAGTAAAATCTCTTGTGAAGTATCTCTAACCCTTATCTCCTTGATATTCCTTTATGATTGGCTAGATGCATGTATAGAAAAGATTCTGTGTATGATGTTGTATGTTATTTGGGTGTACAGTCTAAGATCTAACCCATGGGATTTTAGACTGTTACATTTTCAGGAATTCCGGCTGAAAATGTAAAAGGTCTATAAATAGCGAGTGAACCTACTGGAAAAGGGGTTGGACACATTTCAGATTGGTCTAGAGAGAGGAAAAGTATCATACTTGCTCTCTATAGCCCAAGGCTGAAATTAGAGTTCTTATTGAGAGATTGTACCTAGAAGATTAGCAAGGTAAAAGAGAGTTGTAATCATGCTTATATTAGTGATAATCCTTGGATGTATTCTTCACTTATGAGGGCGAACCAAGTAAAACATCATGTCAAGTATCTCTAACCCTTATCTCTCTAATACTTCTTATGTTATTTGCTAGATGTATGCTTAGGTATGATTGTGTGTATGACAATGTATGGTATTTGGGTGTGCTGGCTAAGATCTAACCATTGGGATTTTAGACAGTTACATTTTGGCGCTAGAAGAGGTTTTGAACTTGTGTTTTCTTTTATATTTTAACATGATTTATTGAGATTATCATATGTTCTCTTGTTACCATATGTGGTATGATATACATGTCTCAGATCTCGCCGGTAGTGTTTTATTCACTTTTTCTTGCTATTTAGAGGTGTTATGCTCGCTGTTTAAGACTTTCTTCGTGTTTCTTCTTTTGCTTTGCCATATACAGTATATAGTGTGGTTTGTTATGAAGTTCTCTTGTAGAATATTGCTAAGATTAGGAAAACCATGCTATTTCTAGTGTTTGGTATGCTTCAACCCATCTCTTCTTTATTGTTGACGTATCCTTATATCCGTATCCGACCGAAACCAGCCTGTAACACCCATTCAGTATAGACTTTGCGACTATGTAGGGTCCCTTGGGTCGCTCTCCTCTTCACCGGGCAATCTTCATCACCCATCCCCCCTACTTTGAAGTCTTTATTGCTAGTTAATGGGGCTCTAGGGTTGTGGAATTTCCTGTGTAAGAGTGATCTCCGAGAGCGGTCGGTAAACTTTTTGTTGGTGCCTCTGTCTCCCATGTTTAATTTATTGAATAGGATGCTAAGGTATCATGACTAGAGAAAAGGGTCATCCATTTTCTAAAATATTGAGTAGGGTGTATGATCCACTCGTACCTTGTGATAAGAGCTACGTCAACCCTTCGCGGGAGTGTAATCCCTGTTGATTCCTCTTCGAAGTCTGTCGAGGCTCCCATCACCTCATGTAGAGATATCATTGCTATTTGGGGGTCTTCCGGTTGAGTCGAGGCTTCTGGCGGGGTTGTAGTCCCGTTGAGTAGGCTTTGGTTGTTATTCAAGCATGGCCGAGAATCATGTCGTATTCCAAACTTTGTGTGACAACGTAGAGTTCGGCCTCCGTCTGTACTTTGTTCACCTTTACCTGTAGAGTTACTTGTCCATGGGTCACCACTGACCTTCCTTCTGGATCCTCCAACGTCGTCGGAGAATGGGTGACATCGTGTAGTGAGATCCATGCAGCCTCTAGTGTCGTGGCGGAGATGATATTAATTTTCGTTCCTGGGTCCAGCAACGTGTTAGGAATCTAGGTGTCACGAAGACATGCAGTGGTGAGGATTCCCCAACCCTGTCTGGCTAACAGTCCCCAGTCTTACTTCACCGAAGATTCACTTTGAGCTGGCGGGTGTGGATCCTTTCTCTATTCAAGTGGTAGTCGCCTCTCTGATACCAAGTAGTTAAGTGTTGTAAACATATCTTTGCGTTGAGGCCTTGAGAAGCAAAGAATTTCGCATAATTGGTGCATTAGACTTTCACTCTCTGATTCACGGGCTCTTTGTGGTCAGTGAGAGTTTGGATGCGTGGAGGGCCTTGATGCAGTTCGTGAGAATACACCTTATCCTTGAGGATACGTCTGAAACTGTAACACTGGGCCGTGGCGTGAATGAATCTCTTATGGTAGTGACAATATCGGGGGTGCTCCATCTCTTCGGTATTGGGAACTCTCAAAACTTCGGGTAACTCCACGAATTTGTCTCGGGCCCAGGAGTCCAGTAGCTCTCTTGCTTCTCTCGTTGAGATGTCTTTCAGCAAGTCGATCCCATCTTGTTGTCGTCGTGAGCCTTCCTCTGGCATTTGCGTCACGCCTCTCATCATGGTCATCGAGGTTGAGTCTTGTATCCTGTGTTCAACAAGACGCTCTTTTGCTTTCCTTTTTCTGTTGTTGTCGTCTGTCGAGAGTGAGCTCCTAGGCACAGGGGTTTTGTCGGCCTCGTGAAGTTTTCCATACTTCAGTAGTTGAGCTTTTTCCTTCAAGGTAGGCATTATGGTGATTGATCGTGCTGCTGCTTCCTGAAGTTCAGAGAGAGTCTGGAATTGGAGATCCTCCAGAAGAGCTCGATAGATAGCAGTCATGGTACTTGTGCAGACTTCCACTAGCTGTGGCTCCGTTATGTCTGGAGTGCAGCAGCCGAGAGCTTGTTCTCTGAATCTCTTTACATAATTTTCGGGGCATTCACCGGCCTTTTGATGCATTTTGCTCAGATCAGAGAATGTTACCTTTCCAAAGATGTATTATTTGAAGAATGCGTTCACCAATTCACTCCAGGTACTTGTGGCCTTTGGTGTGAGACGAGTGTACCATTGGTAAGCCTCCCCAACGAGAGACTTCGGAAATTCGTTGAGCCTCAAGGTGTGACTGTACCCATACTCTTTCAGAGATTCTACGAAGCGTGAGACGTGTTCACGTGTGTTGCCAGTTCCATCATATGCTGGGAAGGAGGAGGCAGTGTAGTCTCGCGAAAGCTGCTGGGTTGATGGAGCGGGGATTTGGTGGTGTGGAACCATAACCTTCTTCTGTCGTTTTTGTAGCGAGTCCTCTAAGTTATTGACCGTGGGGCAAGGTGACTCGTCTCTCGTTCGTGCAATGATTCTTTCCACCGCTGGGACAGTAGGAGCAGTTGGCAGTTTCTCTGTAAGGTATTTGAGGTAGGCTGCAATCTCCATTAGGGCAACAGTGACGTTCACCTGCTAGCTAGCGAGGGTGTTTTGTCGCCGGGACACTTTTTCTATACTTAGAGTCGCCAGCAGGTTCTTGCCTTCCCCGCCGTTTGTTTGGGTATTGGCTGATGGTGAGTGATTGCTGCTGGAGCTTCTCGCTCTTGTAGAGTTTGAGGTTGGGGTATTGATGCGAGGATTAGGTTTTTCAATATTAGATCCCATTCCTAGTTCAGGCATCTTAAAGGAAACCTTCTGAAACCGAGAGATTGATCTCCCACTGTGGTCGCCAAATGTTTTTGCCTGAAAAACACTGCACCGTCTCTGGGTACTTTCGTAGTGCTCGAGATCAAAATCGAACAAGACGAGCCTAAACCAAGTCAATGGTCGTTCAAGTCTTACTTCGGTCACATAGACGATAAAGGTTGATAGATGAAGCCTTTATTTATAGTGTTGAACTCACCCTGATCTCTCGATAGAGAAGATGGAAGTCGTGGAAGAGTGTAGGACGTGAGTTAAGTTCTGTAATTGCTTGAGTCGTGTAGAACGTGTCCATTCAGCATCACTTTCTCGTAATTGTCCATCACCTCGATCAGTTTCTTTCTATCTGACGTAGACCGCCAAACCAATACCCCTAAAGTTATCCCCCGTGTGATGTTTCGACATCTCGAGTAGTATGTAGATATTGCATGGTTGTGTTGAGTTTGAACATCGTCGTGCGGCTATGACTCCATGGCCAAAGTGAGTGTGGCTCTAGAGGCACGCATAGTGGACGTATAGCAGCAGCCTTGGCCATTGGACAAGGCTAGAACTCATGGCGCCATGAATATGGCGCGTGGTGGATGTGGTCAGGACCTTGGCCATGGGCCAAGGTCAGATTCAGTGGCGCCATAGTTCATGGCGCCACAACAGTTGTGGCCAAGGCCAGTTTCATATGGCGCCACGCTCATGGCGCCGTGGTTTTGCATCCAAGGCCTTGGCCACTGGCCAAGGCCAATATCTTGTGGCGCCATGCTTCTGAAGCCACGCCTTGACCATTGGCCAAGGCTAATCCTTTTTGGCGCATTCGGGCTATGGTGTACCTTAGGTCATGGCATGCTTATCCATGGTATGTTAGGCCATTCTGTGTTTAGAGTGCGACCTGCCTAAGTGTTTTTAGGCTATTGTATGTTTCTCAGAGAGCTCTGTACAGGCCTGAAGCCGCGATGTTTCTGAGGTTTTCATTGAGACTCAGATGTCGAGTCGTATTTTAAGTGGAAATCCATAAGGATGCGTCTCTATTAACTCTCTACTATATACCATTGAACAATTTAGTTCTGATAACGAGGAATTCGAGGCGATGTCGACATGAAGTAAATCGATGGGTTTATGAGTTGATGGGGTTATTTAGTACTGTATTATGATATTATTCTCTCCACCGGGAGTTATAAGAGAGAACTCATAGAGAGTATATTCAGCTTGCAAAACGGGTTGTATTCTGAGATATAGAGATGTGCCTTTGGGCAAGGCGTAATCAGAGGTTTGTTTTATATTTTTGTCCCTCTTCCATTTTTCACCATCTACACGAGGTAATGGAAAAAGCGATGAATTGCAATAAGATTGAGGTAGAAAAATCAAGTATTGCAAACATCATTAATATTATCTAAAGAGAACTTTTATTAATGAATTAAGTATTACATGCTTAAAAACTCTAAAAAGCATGAAAAGGCAAACTACTTTTAATATGAAGACACGATAACAAAGATGTATGACCTCAACTTTTGTCTTCACAATCTCGAGATATGACTTCATCAAAGAATTGATCTATAATGCGTGCATTATTCCTACTATCTTCTTCGGAAGGACCGGTTAAAGCACGTAACAATGATGTATAATGAGCACAATTATTCCTGAAGCGTTAGGCTTTGTCTTCATGGAATAAAGTTTTCTTCCTTTCGTAATCGATTTTATACAGAAAGTACTTCCTCATATGAGTGTATTCATCAATTGTTTCTTTCGAGTTAATAGCATGAGTCTCTGGATCAGGAAACTTACAGATGTAGTCCAAAGTTTATGCAGGAGTCCGCTTTCTCTTGCGTGTAATCCCTTCACAGAGCTCAACTTTCCCAGCTTCACTTTCACAACTCCTCGTAACACTTCTTGTAACATAATCCATCTCTGATTATGACTTACTGGATATATGAGATATATATATCAAGAGGAGTGTGTTTCAGTTTATCTGAAAGACTTAAGGGAATCTTTCATAAATTGTGACGCGGACGGTTTGGGAATCGTTTCGTATTCTAAAACACCAGACTCTGACGGACATAGCTTTACAGTCTGTAAACATAATTTTTCCATGGAGCAAACTCTTTAGGAAATATGCTTTATAGTATTTATACTAGTGACTTGAACAACCACAATACCAGAAACGAATTCCTGATATCAACTGCATGTCTCACACATACAAGTCATAATGTTAGGATGCATCCCCAGACTGCAATTAAGCAGTTGGAGTGTGAGCACTAGATTCACACCGGGGTGTTGATTGTAGAGTGGTTGCTAGAGACTGATTCGGGCTGAGAGTTTTTTTTTTTTTACTAGGAAAAGATAATTCATTGATAGTAATAAATCAACCAACATTGTCAGCTTCGATCGAAGCCTGTAACCAGGTAGGAAAATTGTTACTCCTAATAATACTAGTTTGCTCATCATAAGCTTCTTTAGCAAGAAGGTGAGCTACATTATTGGACTCTCTAGGAGTGTAAGTACAACTCCGATACTCTAGACTAGAAAGTAAATAAATGCAATCTAAAATGAATGTATTTGTAGTCCATTTCACCGAGTGATGGTTTCCATTGATGGCCGCAACCACATTGCTGCAATCCCCCTCCAGCTGAAGCTTTTGTAAGTTCATCTCCTTTGCCCATTGAATCGCTTTGAAAGCTCCATATGCTTCAGCCTGCTCCTCGTCCACTATTGTTCTTTGGAGAGAAACTGTCCCCCTGCATTCCCCTGCATGATTACGACATATCAGTCCACTCCACATTTAGTAATGCCCTTATGAAAACTAGCATCAAAATTAATCTTCTCCACATTCACTGCTGGTATTTGCCAACCCAACTTCCTGACTGGTCTTACAGATCCTACTATTCCTGTGTTAATAGGATCTGCATTACATTTGGACCAATCCAGCTTGAACTGTGTTATTTGGGCTACAATAGATGCAGTGTTCAATTGCAATCCCTCATATGCTTTTGTGCATCTAGCCTTCCAGATAAACCACATTATTATCCCTGTATCCACAATTTCTTTTTCTTGGAGAATATTAGCGCATGCAGGGTTAGAAAGGCAATCTCTAAACAGTTCAACAAAATCTCTATTTAGAACTCTACTAGTAAGATCAGGAGCATCAATAGTCCAAACATCTTTGGATATATTACAATCAAACAATAAGTGTTGCACAGATTCTTCATGACATCCACACATGGGGCAGCCTTTATCAACAGAATAAATGAATCTACCTATTTTTTGCCTACCAGACTGACAATCTTGTAAGCATTTCCACAAAAAATGCAGGATTTTTGGCGGCAATTTAATTCTCCAGAAAGCTTGCTATGGGAAAGCATTATTAGGCACTGAGGACATATCTATAGAGCTATTCAGTATCAACCTATAAGCACTCTTGACAGTAAACAAACCATTATTAGTGCCTGTCTATCTGATTCTATCCTTTCCCTCCATGGGGATTCTAATCTGCAGAATGAGAGATACCACATTAGCATCAAATAAACTAGTAAGAGTATTAACATTCCATGAATTAGTTTCCTGGTCAATCAACTGACTAATAGTGTTCCAACCATATGTTCCTCTTTTAGGTAGAATGAGAGTTTCTAAGCCAGGGACCCATCTATGTCTCCAAATATTAATCTTAGTGCCATCACCTACCTCCCAGCAGCAATGCTTCTTCACTATATCTAACCCCTTTTTGATCCCCTTCCAAATCCAGGAACCCTTAGGTAAAGTATCATCTAAAGGGTCTAAGTTAGGGAAATACTTATGCTTCAAAGTGGTAGCCCATAGAGAATCAGGCTCATCCAGCATCCTCCAAGCTAACCTGGCTAGTAAAGCACGATTAAACAGGTCAGATCTCTTAAAATTAAGTCCACCAAATTTCTTAGGAATACATACATATTCCCATTTTCTGAGAAAAATACCACCCCCTTCCTGCTTCTTATTCCACCAAAACCTCTTCTGAATTATGTCCATCTTTTCTGTGAGTTCTACTGGCATAGGAAAGACATACATGTGGTGAGAGGCAAGAGAGCTAAGAACTTGTGTCATTGTAGCTTTACCTGCAGGGTTTAGATTTTTTGCTTTCCAAATGCCTAATTTGTTCTTAAATTTATCTAAGATAGGTTCAAAGGACTCCATCTTTTTGGTTTGCAGAAGTAATGGAAAAGAGTCATTCTCTGTATTCCTAGGATGCTACCTATTTCATTCCTTACATTATTTTCTACTTTACTGCTGAATGCAATACCTGACTTAGAGAAATTTATTGATTGTCCAAATAAAGCACTAAAATTCCTAAGAATATCATGTAATTCTCTAGCTTCTTTTTTGTTTGTTCTAAGGAATATCAGACAGTCATCAGCAAAAAACAAATGACTTATTGGTTGTCTGTCTTTTCTCACTTTTATGCCATGAATTTGGTTACAATCTTCAGCTCTCAGTAGGCATTTAGAGAAAAACTCCATGCACATGATGAAAAGGTAAGGGATAAGTGGATCTCCTTGCCTCAAACCTCTTTCAGGTATGAAAAGCTCACCTGGTGATCCATTCAGCAGAACAGAAGTGGACACTGTGGAGATACATTGTTCAATCAAACTGCAAAAATCATTATGAAATCCAAGTTTAAGTAATGAATGAAGCACAAATTTCCACTCTACCCTATCAAAAGCTTTAGACATGTCTAGCTTAATGGCCATCATTCCTTTTTTAGATCTGTTCTTCTTCATAGTGTGTACTAGCTCATGTGCAATTACAATGTTATCTGACATTTGCCTATTTTGAAGAAAAGCTGCCTGAAAAGGTGATATGATTCTATTTAAGATAGGCCTTAATCTATTTGTAATGATCTTAGAGATAATTTTGTATGAAGTATTACAAAGACTAATGGGCCTAAATTCAGTAGCATTTTTGGGACAATTCACCTTAGGTATAAGGGAAATGAAGTTGTGGTTGCTCTGTTTCAATATGTACTTACTATGGCACCATATTAACTGCATCAGTGCCTACCACTTCCCACATTTTTTGGTAGAAACCAGGGGGAAAACCATCTGGTCCTGGAGAGGTCCATGGTTTCATTTTAAAGACAACTCTCTTAATATCATATGCATTAGGAATAACAAGCAGGTTAGCATTATAAAGATCAGACACACATGGCAGAATATCATTCATAAAATCTTCAGGGATATGAGGTTTAGTTGACCTACTTATGTCTACAAAATGACTTCTCAGGTTGGTAGCTATATCACCTCTATTTGTTAACCAAATTCCTAAGTTTTTGTGAATGGATTCTATGTGTGTTTTTCTCCTTCTGAAATTCGCATTATCATGAAAGTAAGCAGTGTTACTATCACCTAATTTTAGAGCCTCATCCTTACCCCTCTGACTCCAGTAATCATGCTTAACCTCGTACCAGTATTTAAGCCTTAAGTTCAGATCATCTAGCTTCCTAGCATTGCTGACACTAGTAAGTTGACTGCTTATATGTTCAATTTCAGTTTTAATGTCTCTGATATGAGAATTAAAATTGCCAAATTGTCTATTGTTCCAGTTTCTAACCCCTACTTTGACATAATGCAAGGATTTACAGTGTCTAAAGGCATATGATCCATTAGATGCAATTGCCCATTGTTTGGATATAACTTCTTTGCAGGACACATCCCTAAGCATGCGTTTGTTGAATCTAAAGGGTTTCTTTGCAACACAAGTATCCATAGCACTAGTAAGCAAAATAGGGACATGGTCACTAGCAAAAGGAACAAGATGATTGACTATACATGATGGAAATAAATTAAACCACTGTGAGTTGCCCATACCTCTTTCTAATCTTTCTAGAATTAGTTCAGGCCCATGTCTTTTATTTGACCAAGTGAACATGTTACCAGAGAAGGGGATATCAGAGAGACCAGAAGACCCTATAAGGTGACCAAATTCATCTAACTTATTTTTTCTTGGTGGATTACCCCCTACTTCTCCCCTGAAAACAATATAAAATTAAAATCCCCTATTACCAACCAACTCCCATTATGTGCCTTAACTGCATTATTAAGGATGTTCCACTGCTCATTTCTATCTTTGTCATCTAGGGATCCATATAAACATGATAGTAATGTGATATCTCTAGCATCAATTTTAACCAAACAATTAATCACATTAGCTCTAGACTCAGTGACTTTCAGATCTATTCCATCCTTCCATAACAAGCATAACCCTCCCCTAGTACCTACAGGTTCTAAAAGCCACATATTTGGATAGTGTATGGGTCTTATTAATGCCTTCATCTTACTACAGTGAGCTTTAGTTTCACTTAGGAATATAATGTCAGGGTCATTAGAGTGAACAATATCCTTTAACTGATTTCTAGTATCTTTGTTACCAAATCCTTGCACATTCCAAGCTAGTATTTTCATTTTGGCACTATTATGGAGATGAGGATCAGGCCACTCAACAGCTAGACAGACAAAACTAGGGAAGCAAAAGTGATTGCTAGCAGGAAAATAAGGATGAAAGAGCCAATGGTTCTTGGTTGTAAAAATAATCAAAACTGCAAAATCAGATCTATTGTTTGTATGAAAAATAAGTAAAGAATGCAAACCTTGTTCCCCTCTGCATTAGTAGATGGAACCCCTTTAGTTATGGCCCTTTGTGCTGTTGGGATGTCCAAGCTTTTGCCATTGTTATCATGAGCATTTTCAGAATTTTCAACACTGGTAGTCAAAGATTTGGGTACACTGCTTCTAAGTCTTTTTACAAGCCTAGCAGTTTCATCTTGATCAGTCTTCATCTGAGAGCTCCCCCTACCAAGTTGGTTACCTCAACAATCATACCATCTTTAGGTGGTACAAATGGCCCACCTTTAGGTGCCTTCTTCTGCAACATTGGGACATGACCCAAACTCTTTGTCTGCACAGCTTTCCCTTTCTTTAGAGCACCCACATTTCCAAAAATTTAGTGTTTCTTGTGATCAGCCTCAAGATATTCAGCAGCAGCTTTGCATGCCTTCTTACAGTGATTAATAATGTAGCATTCAGGGCATAGTCTATGAGGTTGTTTCTCATAAAAATACCTATACCATCTTATCACTCCAGCTGCAGTCAAAGCCATGGCCCCTCTCCTCAATGGGTTACTTGTATTGATGATCACACAAACTTTAACTGGAATGCCATCAACAGGAACAACATCTGGTGGCTCAATTGCTATCACTTCACCCATAAGTTTCCCCATCTCTCTAACAGATTTGACATTCATGTGTTCTGGAAGGAGGTATCTCAGCTGAATCCAGAAACATTGGTGCTCCCAATCCCACTCATGATATTTCTGCAGTGGATTATACTTGTGAAGGATTAGTAGATTACCATCAGCACTCCATGGACGTTCATGGTAGACCTTTTTCAGAGTTTCCATCTTTTTGAATTTGAAGATTAGCACATTATCGTCTATGCCAAACACCTCCAGCTCCTCTGGAGGGATGAAGGACCACTGCATCCGCATATGATTTTCCGCAGTGTAGTGTCCCATTTCCCCCTCCATGATGATAGTACCAATTAAGCAGATTTCCTATTGTTCTTCCTTTTACTCCTCCTCTTCTGAAGCGTCTCCTGCCATCACCACCGTCTCAGATAATTCCCCAATCTCTAGCATTGCTTGTTTGAACTTTGCAGCCAAGTCGACTACCTCTTTGGAATTATCTTTCTCCATTGTGGGTTGCTCACTTTGTACTTTACAACCTTCTTTAATTGCAGTGCTTCTTATATATTTATCATATTCTGGGTTTAGGTTTAGGGTTTCCGGATTTTTAGAGTAAATGGGAACATTTTCTTGACTTCTAAAAATTGGTAGATGATATCGGATTTTTTGGCTGGATATTGGTTGAGAATTTTTTTCCGATAAGGCAAGTTTAGTAATACCAGCTGTAATTAGGTAAAAAAGATAGAGCCAAAATTTGAATTTTGAATTTTGAAAGTTTTTTGTGACGCTTTCTGACCTTATTGTACGTGCGAACTACTGGTGTGGGTTTTTTCCTGAATGGGTCAGCACGGAATCGGCTCATTTCTTTCATGCTAATGATAACAATGGCAAGGATGAACATCTCTGAAGTTCCAACGAACTTTGCAACATCATCTGCAAACGCTTTGGTCATACAACAAACATGGCAAACTCCATTAAGGAGAGCACAATCTGTAAACACATAGAGGACACAAGGTAGAAGATTAGTTGTCCATGCTTTCTTTTTCAGAATAGTGAACTTTTGTTTTTCAAAAAATGAAACTTTGAACCCGATAAATCTAGACTACAGACTAAGCTAATATGCAAGATCAGAGTATAGATCAAAGAACAACACTGAAGCTATGATTTAAAATTGAGAAAACAGTAAAATCCGATGATTAAAAGAAGTTTAACATGATTGCGAGAAAACCAATTTTTTCAACTGAGTTAACTCAGCCTGTCGCCCGATTCTCAGAGCTCCCAGGTGAATCTGGGTAATTAGTAAGTACTCCGCTGAGAGTTTTTCTTACCCTTTTCATTTCCTCTTGAACTTTCCACGTTTTTCAACGCTTCCTTGAATTTCTTCATGGTTTTTTTCATTCTATCCATGTCGGCATGGAGCTTATCTACAGCTCGCATGTTTCCCTTAAGTTGCCGATACCTTCCTTAGAAATGTCCAGATTTGCCACAGTACTGGCAACTCTCGGAAGGTTTTCCATCCTGAGTTCTAGCTTTCTCAGGTACACCCTTGTTTTTTCCATTAGATGGAGGACTGGATCCAGCCATAATGAAAGTACTGTTCTTGGTGTATTATGTGTTACTATTGTACCTAACCCATTGGTGTTTCCAAAGGCTTTTTTACCAAATAACATTGCTGCTACTTTATCTGAGCTACCAGACAGTCTTTGGAGATCAATCTTTAGGGCATCAATTTCTTTATCTTTAAGCGATAAAGTTGAGGAGAGATCACTACTTAATTTCTCAAGTTCATGATCTTTCAGGAGAAGGGTCTTCTCTACCTTTTCAAGATCAGATTTTAACTGAATGTTTTCTTGAAACAGGTCCTCGCTCTTACTGACCAACTTAAGGATTAAGTCATCAGTTTCATCTGAAGCATCTGCCATTAAGGCAATTTCTTCATGATCAATTTCACATTCATGTCAGTCAGACATATCATCGAACCGAGCAAAGAGAGCATTATCCTTTTTATGGTATTACTTACTAGGGCATATGTCTTTCACGTGTCCAAAGCCTCGACACTTGAAACATTACAAATCAGCAAGATCATCCTCATCCCGATCAGGATTAGGTTTCAATGCTGGTAAGGATCCTCTACTCCTGAATCGCCTGTCTCTTCTAGATCTGAGAAGATCTTTGAGTTGTTTTGTCATAGGAGACCGTTCGGTATCCACTTCTTCATTGTCAAGGTTTTCACATTCATCAGCCCATGACAATTTTTGTGGAGGGGAGGTGTACGGAGTGCTTACAGCTTCAAAAGTGATAGATTTCTTTTCATCTTTTCGCTCATGATCGAAGATCTTAAGCTTAACAACAAGGTCACTTTTTGTTATGGTTAAGCCGTGAAATTCTTGGATGGCATGTTTCTTTGAGTTATACCATGAGGGTAATGACCTCAGAATTTTACACGCAATGTCCCTTTCCGGAATAGCTTTTCCTAAGGTGTGACATGCATTCACTGTCTCAGACAACTTGTGGTTGAATTCTTCAAAGGTATCATCCTCAAGCATTCGAAGGTTTTCCCAGTCAGACATGAGGTTCTGAAGTCTAGCTTTTTTCTCTGCTGAATTCCCTTCGAACACAATCCTTAATCTATCCCCAAGCCTCCTGAGAGGTTTCAAATGTGGTCGTGTGATGGAAAAGATCAGGTGTTATTGCATGAATGATAACGTTTATCCCATCATAGTTTTGCTTGGCGGCTTGACTTTCCACGTCGGTATATTTGCCAATGTCTTTGGGGACAGACTCACCTTCTACCAGGATAGTTGGAGGTGTGTATCCTTTTTCGACATAGACCCAGGTTTTGAAATCCCGAGCTTGCAAAAACGATCTCAGAGTCGGAGTCCTCAATCTCCTCAGTATCACCATCATATACAACTTCGTCGCGTGCAATGGTATCCACGGGCACATCCACAACGACGGAAGGAACCGCGCGGAGATCACCAGCCCCCTTGGTCATCATCATTTCTTCGCGCATAAACCCGCCGATTCCCTCCATGAACTGAGGAAAAAAGGGAAGTTAGTAACCACGTTAAGTTAGGAGCTACCGATAGCCCATGGATAAAAAGAAATAGTCAGAAGTATGAAGGGGCACGAGCCACTTACCGTGCCGAGACTCGACGCCTCACGAAGGGGTGAAAGATTATCGGTCCTCTCAAGTACCTCCTGATCCCCGTCATCCACGTACGAAGACCCCATGGGTCGTTGTCTCCTGGATGATCCATCTACAAGAAGAAAACGTAAGAGTAAGAGCCTTGCTGAACATTAACATGTAAAACAACCTCTACGGTGGCAAATAATTCATTACCATCACGTCAGCGTCCTCGTAGTCAACAGAAAGCTCATTTACTGCCTTCTGAGAGACATATCCCCTAGGAAGCCTCATCCTAGGCCTTTCTCTCCTGACGCCTCGAACAGAAGTAACGTCGTCCAACTGGGGACTCAGAGCTGGACTCGCCTGTGGAAGAATAACGAAAGATAAAGAGAGGGACATCTAGCAATGAAGAGCGGATTACAATCAAGCTATCATACCTGAAGGGGGGCAATGGGAGCATCCTGGCCTACGCCCTGACGACTGACAAAACCATGGAGGACTTCAAGAGCACCATTCCAAAACTCGTGATATTCAGGGGTCACCCTCGTCGGTCTGTGATGGAAAATAAAAGGAAAACAACGATTGGGGTGGAGCGACACGTCAAGTGAAGCTCGCAACTCGCTACAAAAGACATGGGAAACAACCTCGCGGGAATGTCCTGGTCGAAACCCATCACTCTTGCTGCTCTGTCAATGTTGTAAGGCATCACAACTCCTCCCCGCGAAAATAACCGAGGATGTAACCAGGAGTACTGTTGTTAATGAAGATAGCCTGCCCGACAGTGAGACCACTCGACTCTCGGGGTCCCGACCATATCTCAACACCGGGCGCATCCGTGAAAGTTACCGGATGTACGATCTTGAAGGAGTAATTGGTGTACCACGGGCGGAAATTAACGTTCCTCTCGTCATCCAGAAAATCTCCCAGTTGCGGAGAAGAAATAGGCAATTTGGTGATTCACTGCAAGATTCGAGGACTCTCCTTCAGTGTCTTACCCAAAGCAGGGGCGTTTTTAGGTCTATGAGCTTCGTAGTGCTCCCACAAGATTGCTTGGAGGAATGAGGGATTCAAGTAGGTGCTAACCCTACTAACACCAGGTACCGACATATCCCGGACTAGCGTCAAACTGAGTGTACTGAGAAACGAGAAATAGGCTACCGATAGGCAAACTTCGACCATGAGCCAGGAGAACAACCAAAGGGACAACATGGGGTTTCAAGGTACCAAGGGGAGCGTCAGTAAAAATGTCTTTAGACAACCAAAGTACCAGGAATGCCGCAATGCAAAGGGTGATCTCGGGCTTACCACCAGCGGGACTCGCGCCGCCTACATACCAGTGACTAGTCCATTCTATATAATTCTCGCTCGAATAAGCTTTAGCCAATTGCAATTCTTGAATCTTCTTGTTCAAGACTTCAATCATCGCGTTCTGAGTCGAGGAATAGCTGTCTGGAAGATTCCCTAACATTGGAAGATGGTATAAAGCAGCAACCGCCTCTAAAGAAATGGCGAACTCGCCCCAACTCATCACAAAAGTTTTGGTCGCCCTGCACCAACGAAGGAGGAAAGTAACGATAGCGCTGGCATCTTTATATATTTTCAACCCCCAGTTGCCTTCACCGCATAGAGGATGCCCGCTCGCTCCAAAATTGGTTGAACCTTCTTGTTGGTTAACATAAAATCATACCAAGCACTACACTGCGTCACGGGAAAGTGAGGAACGTTGAAGTCGACAGGTGCACCAATATACGCCTTAGACTCCATGCAAAACCTGATAGCCTCACCCGACACCACCATAGAGGAATCATCAAGGTATCCTTGCCTTGGAATGAAACAAGCAGAGAAATCTCCACGATCAACAAATGCATTCGGGTTTCTGACGACGGGAGTAAATGAAAAACCATCGGTACACCTGGGAGTCCTAGCAGCAGTATCACGGACTGGAAACTGTCTCTTGGTCACCACCACGTCTTCTCTGTAGCACGCAAGCAATTTCAAGTAAGTTACTATATACTCATATATACGACATAGCATGAGTAGTTATGCATACACACTTACTAAAGTATACATGCGACACAATATATATGCTACCTAAAAAATATATATATAATAATGTTTAAGCATGAGTATGAGTGGCCCCACACCCATGGCGCCACCAAGTTAGCCTTGGCCGTGGTAATCCAAAACCATGGCGCCACAACCTGTGGCGCCATTAACTCATCCCTCCCCCATGGACGCATATATATACACGACCGCATATAAAATAAATAAAAACGACGAAAAAAAAAGAAAAAAAGAAAATGGGGCAAAACCCTAGGTTTTATTGCTCCTCGTTGTTGCTCCACTTGACGACATGATGAACAAGGATTAACAAACACAGTTAAAGAGAGTAAATCAAAAAGAAAGAAAAAATACTGTTCTGGAAAAAAAAACCTTTTCTTTCTCTTTTTTTTGTTAAAAATTTAACCTAAGTATGTACATATATACACACAACCATTAAGAGTCCTAATACCAGTAAAACTATTAAAAGAGGAAGGAGGACACAAGGCCGAAGGCCTTTCTCCTAATCCCGCCAGCCATAGGGCTGGCGTAAAAAAAAAATGTGATGCGGATTTTGAGGCGTGGCCACCATGGCGCCACGGCCTCCGCCGCACCCCAAATTTTCACAGCGCCGTGGCCATGGCCCCTTTGTCATCTTTCACCTGCTTTCAAATTTTTTTTTCTTCTACGCATAAGTTTGCCATCAATTTAATTCATTGTCAATTAGCACTAAAATTCAAACCCTCTGCTTGGAAAGTTTGAGGTCATTAGAATCGCTCTCACCATCCAGTGCTTAGTATGAAATTACTGTTCCATACTAACCAGGGGACTTAATGTAGATGGTGAAAATGAGAGAGGGACAAAATTGTAAAACTACTCTCAAACTACGCCTTACCTAAAGGCAATCGCATACTCAGGCACATCTCTATGGCTCAGAATACAACCTGTTCTACAAGCTGAAAATACTCTCTATGAGTTCTCTCTTATAACTCCCGGTGGAGAGAATAATATCGTAGTGCAGTGCTAAAGTAACCACACCAGCACGTAAACCCATCAATTTACTTCATGTCGACATCGCCTCGAATTCCTCGATATCAGAACTAAATTGCTCAATGGTATATGGTGGAAAGTTAACAGAGACGCATCCTCACGGATTCCTCTTAAAATACGACTCAACACCTGAGTCTCAATGAAAACCTCAGAAACGTCACGGCTCTACGCCTGTCCAGAGCTCTCTGAGAAGCATACAAAAACCTAAACACACTTAGGCAGGCCACACTCTAAACACATAATGGTCTAACATGCCATGGATAGGCACACCATGACTTAAAATACGCCATAGCGCAAGTTCACAAGTACGCCATAGCGCAAGTGCACAAATACGCCATAGCCAAAATGGCGCAGCCTGAATACGCTACGAAAAGATTGGCCTTGGTCAAACACCAAGGCCTCAGCCCCTAGGCATGTCGCCGTAAACTATGGCGCCACAACAGTTGGCCTTGGCCAGTGGCCAAGGCCGTAGTCTCCCAGACCATGGCGCCATAAACTATGGTGCCACAACAAAACTGGCCTTGGCCAGCGTCCAAGGCCGTGGTCTCTTAGACCATGGCGCCATGAGAATGGCACCATATCAAAACTGGCCATGGCCAGTGGCCAAGGCCGTAGTGCTAATGCAGTGGAGCCATGATGCCATGAGTTCCTAGCCTTGGCCAATTGCCAAGGCTGCTGCTATATATCCACTATGCATGTCTCTAAGCGCCGCACTCACGTAGGCCACAGAGTCATAGCCACACGACGTTGTTCAAACTCAACACAACCATGCAATGTCTACATACCACTCGAGATATCAAAACATCACACGGGGGGATAACTTTAAGGGTATTGGTCTGGCGGTCTGCGGTAGTTAGAAAGAAACTGATAGAGATGATGGAAAGTTACGGGAAACTGGTGCTGAATGGACACGTTCTACACGACTCAAGAAGTTACAGAACTTAACTCACGTCCTCCACTCCTCCACTCTTCCACGGCTTCCACCTTCTCTGTCGAGAGATCAGTGTGAGTTCAACACTATAAATAGAGGCTTTCTCTATCTTCCAAGGCAGAACATATTTCTAGAGCATTCAGAAACATTCTCAGAGCCAAAACACCTAAGCAATACAATACGCTTCTAGCCTTGGAGATTTCCAGTCAACCTTACGACGGAGATCCTGAACTCTTACACCCAAAAACACACATCCTCAACCTGATCTCAAGTTTCTTCGATGTTTCCCTCCCTAGATCAACCTTTATCCTCTCTGTGACCGAAGCAAGACTTGAACGACCATTGACTTGGTTTAGGCTTGTCTTGTTCGACTTTGATCTCAAGCACTACGAAAGACCCAGAGACGGTGCATTGTTTTTCAGGCAAAAACAATAGTTTAATGGGAGTAGCTTTAACGCTTCACAGAAGAATCTGATTCCCAACACCAACATGGATAACTGAAATAATGGGAGATCCTGCTGAAGCTCGTGTCAGTCATGAAATTGATGTACAACAACGAGAAGACTCGAGGCAAAACCTGGGAAGTCATAATAAACAACAAAAAACAACAGAATCTAGCATCAAGGAATTTATTGCTGAAGTAGAGGCAGGGATGGCCACGACTTCCATGGAAAAGCCAAGGTCTGGTTCACAGTATAAAAGACGAGGGTACCAAGTACACAACCAATCTTTTATTTTAGTCCACCTATAAGTCAAACCTTGACCGGTTCCTGTAATCAAGAACTCAAGAACAAGATCTCCTTCAGATCTGATTGATTCACACAAGGGAGTCAATACAAGAATCCGAAAGACTATGTCAACCAACCAAGTACGATACTTTAATTATATAAGATGACTCAAATATAATGCGGAAGTAAAGTAAAGTACACACAAGATTTTGTTAACGAGAAAACTACAAACTCGTAGAAAAACCCCGGGACCTAGTCCAGTTTTGAATACTTTTAAAAATTAAGCCGCCAACACACCTACTCTCAGATTTCGGACTAGCTGGTGCAGACAATATGACCCTAATACGACTATTAGTCACAAAGATTTCCCCTCAGTATTCCTACGCCTCCAACCACAGCAAGGTGGTCACGCACATGTACTCCCCTACGTAAACATACGCCCGTTACTGTCTTACGCAAGAGTTTCCTCACATCCCATCGCGAAGACTATCACTACCCGACCTCTAATCGGACGATTACAACCTTATGGACAACAACCAAATAACGGCAGGTCAAATCGCTAGATGATATCCTTGGTAACTAACAGATATTTCACCGAAGTCTTTTCACACCAAGAGCGAGGTTATTAAGTTTACTTAGGCAATAAACACCTCGAGATATCGATCAAGGTTTGAAAACCTAAACTCCCGAAAGAGCAACCTTGTTGTCCCAGTTGGAATCAAACAGATAGCTGTAGCAAGTACGATATGATATGACCGTGAGGAACGATGTACCTGCAAAGAACAAATCCAATAACAACGATCTTGATTCCACTCAATATCTATAGTTTAGGCACACAAACAGAAAGCGGCTTGCTGACAAATCCAGGTTAATAGATAAAGAGTATGTTCTAATCACAGCGATCTTGAGTGACCTTATATCAGAGGAGAAGGACCTTAGAATAAACAAGATCGCAAGGTTTGATAGACGTGATAGAACAGAACACAAGTACAATACAAAGAAGACTAGTAAACATAAACTAGTTTCCCGTAAGAGGTACTTCTAGGCTTCTCGATCCCAAGTGAAGACTTTCACGCAATTCTAGACCGAGAGCAAAAGCTCAAAGGTAACTGAAAAGAAAAGCGACAAACACAAGCTTACAATTCCGAA
>JAJJMA010175526.1:0-10140 GCA_023529015.1 Papaver nudicaule
TTTGATTCGAGACACGTGTACCGAGGGGTTTTACCCCCCACATTTGTAAATAGACACAGCTTTACATCACTACCGAAGCAATGGAAAAAGCTATGTTTTGCAATAAGATTGAGGTAGACAAATCAAGTATTGCAAACATCATTTCAAACATCTAAAAAGAACTTTTATTAATAAAATAAAGTAGTACATGCTTGAAAAACTCTAAAAAGCATGAAAAGCAAACTACTTAACAGATTTAGTTTATATTCCTTAGGAAAACGTAAGAACAAGCTCTCACAAGGAACCAACTAATTTGATCTACTAAGAAACGAAAACAAACAAAGACTTAACTTTGTTCACTACCAGTGGTGTTTTCTAACTCTTCTGGACTGCTCCAAACTGCCATGGCCAGTTCCATCCTGTATTGGAGATCAGAATGTTTTGAAGCAATTAGTTGGAGTTGTTTCTGTAGACAATTAACATTATCTTCAAGACGTTTCTGCCTTTTGATAATGGTGTGGAGTAAGCTCATGACTTCATTGTTGTTGTTGCTTTCTACCTCTGCAGAATGACTTGATTCTCCATCACCCTGGTTATTGCTATTCTTGCGTTTGTTAACATTAGTCAACATCTTGCAAATAGAGCTGTCACTGAGTGACTGTGGACCACTGAGCAGTTTACCTGTGGTTTTAACATTGTAAAGATCGCAGATCCTCCCAATGAGACATGGAAACCCAAGGTTCTTGCCATTACCAGTCATTTCCCTCATGTAAAATACAATCATATTACATAAGTTGACTTTTTGTCCGCTCTTCAAATAGTAAACCAATTCTGCAAAGTCGTGACTCCACAAAGAGTTGACCATCATGGAAGGACATAGGTTAGTAATACCCAATTTTCCAAATGCTTTCAACTTTATAGATAGGTCTTCTGTTGGAAATTTCCCAGTCCAAGAGATTTCTCGACCTATTAATTCCATGGAGATTTGCTCACTGGTTGGTCCCATCTTCCCAGGTCTAGGTAGGATAATCCCTTTGTTGGAAAGACCTGTGAGAGACTCTATAAGATCACAGTTTATATCCATTACTGTTTTCCCAACCATTGTTTTGAAGCATGGGTTATTGTCATTGGTTCCATGAATGTTGGCATAGAATTCTTTGACAGTTTCCTCATACGCTTCTCCATGACCATCAAATATGCTACCCAGATTAAAGGATTTTGCATATTGTACCACACCTTTAAACCTTTTACTATTCACCAATTTCCTTTCTAGAATAAGAGCCCTATCCTTGATGGTAATTAGATAGGTATTGTAGCACTCTTCGTTATAGAAAGTGATCCTTGAGTCTGAATCATAGTGATAGTTGTTTTTCCTTGGTATGGAGCTCTCTTTTGGTGGAGTCAAGGGATTCACCATTGGCTTTCCTCTAGTTCTCATATTCCACAAGCTGATTCAAGAACTGTATTTAACCCTTACAGCAGTTCCTGACGTGAATCTTGAACAGATCTGGAAGACTTGTCGCGATTCAGGAGAATTTCTGATACAAAAACCTAGGGCACCGGTTCCCGAACCGCACGGAGACAGAATAATTTGTCTCTGAGTGGTGCGGTATCTCGGATATATATAGGGGACTGCAAGCCCTGATCACGAGATTTGATTTGTATCAGAATTCGGATTTACTCAAAAATCCTAGTTTCACCTTAATACAAATTTCTTTTGTGTGGAACTCCTAAGAGTTTGTACAAAACTGAAATATGTGTTTCCATTTTAGGAAACTAAGGTGTTTCCCCTTTTTGAGATAATATTGACAGGTTATTTTCTCAAGGGTACTAATTCTCCTTATGATTTTGACTTTGAGAGCTACAAAAATCAAAATCTTTTAACTTGTTGGAGCAAAGGCTCAACATACAAGTATTTTTACCAACAAACCCAAAAGACTAAATATATCTACAAAAATCTACACCTACTTCCCTACACATTTTTCTCATCACACAAGTAGGTACATGATGAGGAAATCCTGTCATGGATTTTAGGGAGAGTAGACATGAGTATATGAATACTCACATATCTCAGGATGGCAGTCGCCACAGTGAGATAGATTCTTGCCTTGGGTTTCCTTTGGAACATAGTCTTTTGCCTTTTTCCTATGTTTGACCAAAGGGGTACTCATGTGGCTAGCATGTTTAGTAAGTTTTAAATTCCTTGACACATTAAGTTGGCAATCTTTGTCATTGTGTCCAAGGTTTCCGCATTTAAAACATATTTTATTAGCATGCTTACTTCGTTGTTCGTGAATATTTTCGATGTATTCTACAAAGCTGACATTAAGATCCTGGAGGAGTCGGCAGAGTAGATTAACTCGAAATCTTTCAGGATCAAGAAGTTCCATGAGTTCTAATTTCTCGAGTGCATGTAGTCGCATGATTTCATCGCGATGAACCTCGAGTATATTTACAAGCTTATCAGAACCCAACAAATTCTGGATAAAGCGTTGTAATTTCTGGTATACTAAATTGGCGGTAGAGATAAACCAATTTTTTATGTACGCCATAACTCACAAGCCTAGATAAACACAGACAGTTACGTCTTTAATGTGTTCACCTGCTCTGATACCAATTGAAAAAGGAGGGATACCGAAATATGACCAATTGTTCGTTTGGGCTCGTGAGTCTTATGGTTAGGTTTGGACGATCTCAAAAATCAATATCATAACCGGAGTTGTGATCTAGGGATCAACTCGACAAAGATGAATCTTTGGAGTTAAACTCTACGGTTATGGATAACGTACTTCTTGTGTTTGCTTTTAATTATATGTCAGAGTTTATATAATTGCGGAAAGGAAAAACACACAAGACACCAGAACGTTTTTTTAACGAGGAAACTGCCTTGCAGAAAAACCTCGGGACCTCGTCCAGATTGAACACCGCCCAGTACAAACTGACTACAAACGCTAGCCTACTATAAGACTTCGGTCTGGGATGTAGCAGAGACCAACTCAAGCCCTCCAAGTGAATTGGCTACTGTCGCACTCCTTACGTCTCTAGATCCCCCACAGATCGTCACGCACTTGATTCCCCCAGCTGACGTCCTTTACAGGCCTAGGAGTTGCTTTGACCGATGTCAAAGGCTTGTGTCAGCAATACTGGCTTTGCAACCTAATTGTTGACGTATGATGTAACTGTCCTCTATCAGTTTATCATACACAAGTTGACTTCCTTCGGATGATTAAATCCAGGTCATACGGAAATCTACTTCACAAATTAGGGCTGACAAGCAAACCGAGTAAGTTATGCCCAATTTGTCTATACCTCAGTTGTACACGAAGAATCACTTAAGAAACTTGTAAAACCGGAGCTAACTAGGTCTTACAACACCGAGTGCAGCCGTGCGTTGCTACCTTTCAACCCTGTGTGTAACGTATCAGTTCTTGAATAGCCGTATAGCAGAAGAGACGGACTATGGAATAGACAAGAACGTGATCAGGTTACCAAGGTTACAGGTTAATCCGATTTCAACCAAATATGGTCTCAATCTCCTACCTGTGCTTCCCAACTCTCAAGAGAAGTATTTTATAGTCGTAGGGAGTTCCCATAGGAGCTGCAACCTATAGAGGATGACTATACCACAACAAGCGTTCACCGAAGTGAAAAGAGTTTACGATCACTTCCCTAAGGACCTTCACGTATGCTTGATGCTTGCGGTATTTGTCCATAGACACCTCTATTTATATCACTCAATAAGATAGGTTTCTTTGGAATAAAGCAATCAATTACTTGTCCCACAAGTTAAGGAAACCCTAAACTTGCCAACCAAGTAATAGAGATTAATCTCAATTGGAATTATTTTTATCGTTTATCTGCCAAGTGTTTTGTTAGCTCAAAAACACTTCAAGATAGAATCCAACAGACCAGAGATAATCTTATCTTATTGACTCATTGAGGATCGTTAGATGGACCACAAAAGATATGTATGTGATATACAAGTCCACCTAAGAGATAAAGGAGTTCAGAGTTTAACCCAAGTGAAATTCTGGAAGAATATACACTTAATCTGAATACCAGTCAAAGTAACCGACATCTAGGTTCGCGAAATGTTCAGTCACCTTGGAACTCAGTAGAAATCCGAGTTTCTGGTTTGCGTACCGGTTCGTGAACCATCCGCCATTCAGATATGGCCAAACTTGGATTCCGCTGGAAGTTCTGGGCTTAGCCAGGACTTAGACGTGTGTACGCCCTCAGCTGTAATCCATTGGACTCTTGCTCAAGAGTACTCCTTTAGATTCACCCATATCCAACTAATGATTTGCAAGCAAACCATTGCAATGGACAAATGGTATCGAATCCATCTCATTCATTCTTGTACTCACAGTATTTGTGGGAACAAACACTGGTCATGACACAAGGCCATGTTAGACAAGAATACGATCTCAATCGCTATTATTACTACTAAAGTAGTCGACTATATTTCGAAAGAATAGAGAAAGTAGAATAGAAGAATTTCCATAAAGTCATAACTCCTACTAACCGTTTGTCGATGAAGAATAATTGATGTCTTCTTTGTCTTCACAGTCTTCGTCTTCAAGGTCTCTACTACTTTGTCTATATCCCAATTCTGAAATCTAAACTCTAGTAGGCTAAATCAAGAATTGAGTTTTGACACCTAAAACTGACAACTAGCTTGACATACCAACGCTAGTGGGTTTGACCGGACAATGTCCTAACAGGAGTACCTTTCTTTTTTGTGCTCAAAGTACCAGTAGGGAAGAGACCAGTCGCTTTAGATTTTAGACTCACTTTTTTGTTGTATACAAAATTTGATTCCGACGAAGACGGTTGTTGATTGTCGTCTCCAGGTTTCTCACAACTAACTCCGATGTAGCAACCCCCTCATCTTCAAGATCATGAAATTTATTATAATTTTTGAATCCAGGTCGAATGGAAGGGTCGGTGGAAGTGGAACTTGCTCCTTCTGAAACCGGTAGTGCACAATTATCAGCCTCAACATCCAACTCGGTGTCTTCTTGAATTTCGTCGATTTTTGAAGTTTCTTTCTTCTTGTTAGACATTTTCTTCCTCTTAACAAGCATGCTAGAAACAGTAGCATCAACCATTTTATCACATACAACACTATCATCATCCATTACATGATTTCATGTAGCTTCTTCCGCTTGATCCTTGTTACCGCCATCATCCTCTTTAACTTCTCTGGTCTCTGGCAAAATTTTCAAGGTCTCTTCATACCTCTCTTCATGGTCTGGCTTGTTACTAGCTTTTTCTTCCGTTATTTCCTCTTCCAAGTTTTTTGTTATTGCATCCAAGACCACCACATTCGCATCGCTAGTGTCTGACCCAAGGATGTTAAAAGGGTTATTGTCACATGTCTGTACATGATTTACTACACCACCTTTTCTGCTGGTATTTTTTTTTCCCTTGAGTATGTAGTCCACTCCTCAACAGATCGTTGTTTCGCCACCTCCAAGTTCTCAACAAATACTTCCTTTGTACCTTGGCCATCACCCCTACCAAAGTTACTTGCACTCCCAACTGTAGCTTCAGTATTTTTATCTTGATAATTGACATTTTGATTAGAGACAAGGTTCTCACTGACCCCTGGAACTGGGATAACAACATTAGTTTTAGGAATCCACCTGGTTTTGATTTTTGGTGCCAAACTACACTTAGCACTTAGGTGACCAAAACTCTTGCAATGAGCACAAGAAGTAGGCTTCCAAGGATACTCGACCCTCACCACATACTTCTGGTTATCAATCTGAAATGGAAGTTCAGCCGGAAACGAACAACTAGCTTCAATTTCCACGCAAATTCTGGCAAAAGACATTCGAGTCTTCAACGACGTTGGGGCATCAACCATTATTGGTTTCCCTATAAGACTTGAAATCCTTGAGAAACCAGTAGCATTCCAAAGATGAATGGGGACATATCTTAAAATCATCCATATAAGAACAGATTTAATAGATCCAATATGTTGTTCCAAAAATGGTGACCATGTACGAATTAGGAAAAGCTTACTAGCAATGAATACAAAACCCATTTCTAAACCTCTGTTCTATCCTCTTCTTGAGAAAATCTGAACAAGAACGCTTGCTCACCATGGATTGTCATTGAAAAATCTCCCTTAGTTTTCCATTGGGTACTAAGACAATCTTTCACATAAGGAAAATAAGGTCTTTTACCCACAAAATAACCAACAACCAAGGACTCATTAAGTTCAACACCAAGGACTCATTAAGTTCAACATGAGGTTGAAGCTCACCTGAAGAGAAGAAGGCAAAAGAGTTTCCCTCCTCAGATTTGGGTTCTTCAAAAGCAAGCTTCATTGAAGATGGCGCCCTAGCAGGATTCTTAACAATCGAAGAATAGTTTTCAGGCTTTGAAATCCCATTATTACCAGATGGAGAAGAAGGGTTCAGAATAGGAAAATCGTGAGATTCAAGGTTGAAATCATAACCAGCTGAAGAAATTGAATTGATTCCTCACAGATTAACGTTTGTAGAAGGTATTGAGGAAGATCTAGCGTCGTCGACCATGACGAGAATGAAGAAACAAATGCCCTAGAAAAATTGCTTCCAAAACCCTTGCCACGTCAGTGGACAGGAAAGAGAAATTTTTTCCTTAATATTAATATTAAGATTCACACGCAATGATGTTATGAAAGTGCAAGATGCTATTTCAGTTCTATTATTAACTCGATCCCATTTCGTTTTGAATATTCTTGATTTTTTTAAAAAATTTTTTTTGAATTTTTCGTAAGAGGACCTGACAAGAAAAAAAAAAGGTTTTGCGAATTTCCTTGTAAAACTTAACTGAACATAATCTAACAAACGTCTATTAGCAATTTTTGAATTTTCACAAGATAGTGACATGTATAATTATTTGTTTATCAAGGTTGGTTTCAGTTGCTAAATGGTTACCATGAAAAGATCAGTTGATGCAGATGGTTTTATGACTCAATCAAGGAGGAGATCAAGACCCATTGAAGAGAACAGTAAGATGAGTTCAGATGAGAAGTTAAGAGACCGAAATAATATTAAGGTGGAAAGAAAAATCATTGGTGCTTCCATGGGGAAAAAAGGGTGGAAAGATGTGATCCATTTAGCAATATGGTCAGGTGCTAGAAGAAGGTTTTGTTGGCTCAGTTTCAAGGCTGGAATTTGGTTAGTTCGTATTTTAAAGACGCAGGCAAATGGTGGTGATGGGAAGTTACCCAAATGGAATTTTAGAGAGGATGAAGATTGGATGTTTGCCATCAGAGAAAAAAACGAATATGGAGAATATATTAGGTTGCAGGTATCTCATAACAAAACATACCCAGATACTTTATTTTTTCCGGCCGGTAACAATGGAGTTGGATGGAGGGATACAGGGATTTACTTGGAGAGTTTATTGTTTAGTGCTTCTCATAAAAAAGAAAGAAAAGTAACAGAAAAACCAGTATTGACAGCCTCTAATGCCTGGTTTGGATCAAGCCGTGATGATTATGCTCAGCAAAACAAGGGTCAAATTAAGCTTCCTCCTACTACACCATCATCTGATCAAGGTCTAGATTCTATTTGGCAAAGAACCCTTGTAGTGGAAGTAGCACCAGTCATTGATTTTGAATGGACGGAAGTAGGAAAATGGATAACGGCCAAGTTTGGGTGGAGTCTAGGATTTGAACTTCAGCCGATTGACGAATTCAAAGCTGTATTCACTGTTAAAACCTTTGCCGAATTTTCCAGGGTCAGAAAAATTGGTAATTGGAAGGTTGGAAATGTTGATGTCCATACGTATCCTTGGTTTGCAGGAATAAATGCAATTCATAAACCAAACCCTGAGAGTTTAAAGAAGAAATGGGTTGGGATAAAAGGAGTGCCTTATAATCTGTGGAATTTTTCCACCTTCAAAATTATTGGAAACAAATTTGGGGGTTTAGTTGATGTCTGCCCCGAAACATCAATGGCTACAGATTTGACTGAAATTAGAGTTCTTGTTGTTGGCCCTGTAAGTAATGGCGTTTGGTGCGAGGAGATAATTCTTGACAATAAAGGAGTATGGGCTGAGATTAGATGTTTTGGTGAGATGCTGGAACCATCTAGACATGAAGTGAAGCCTGTTCACATCTCAGTTGATCGAATGGAGCCTCCTCCTGGGTTTTTTTGGCATCGGAAATCATCTCCGGTAACCTGCAACATAGAAGATGAAGTAAGATTACGTGGCAATATGTCAGTGGTGCTTCAACGGGATAATAATCTCGTGACTAATAAAGCTGGCTGTTCTCAGTCTGCTAAGGCTGTTTACTATGGATGTGAGAAGAGGGATGAAAGCGACAGAAAACCGTGGTGTAAACTCCCCTCTCTCTCCTCTTCCCTCACACCCACTGTGAAAGCGCAGTGCCCCTCCCGGAACTGGGAGGAAAGCGAGGAAGCGAGTATCGCTCAAAAAGCGAGGAAGCTTTCCTCGCTTGCACTTTAGCGAGATAGCTTTCCTCGCTCAAACTGAAAGCGAGATAGCTTTCCTCTCTTTCAGTTTGACCTTTTTTTCGCAGCGTTTGTTGAGACATTTTCACAAGCAGTTGTTGTGCAAATCTTTTGTTCTGGTTTCTAAATCTGATTTCTCAGCTGCTCGCCGCCTTGTGTCTCTCCTCTCCACTTCATCTTCTCCCTTTGGTGACTCCACAGAAAGGTTGGTTCACCAATCTAAGGAAAAACATACAAAAACAAACAATTACAGACCCAATTCAATCAAAATGATAAAAAACCCGTATTCGATTAAGGGAAATGAAACTATTTTGATCAGAAATTAATTACCTTTGATGGGTTCAAGGGTTTATCAACAACAGAGATATTTGAAGAAGACTGTACAGAAGTAGTTGAAGCTCTTTATCGATATGGGTTTTCTAAACAAGAGAGTTTGAGATGTAGAGTATAGGCGAGGTTTGTAGAAAAGGGTTGAAGATGGAGAAAGAAGAAAAGTTGCAGAGGAAGCCATGAATGGAGGAATACAGAAGTGTACGGGAAGAGTGGGTGAATTTTATGACTTTAGGACCAATTTACACTGATCTTTCCTCTCGGTTCATCTTGAACACCATCAGATACATGAGCTGCACAATGATGAGGCGGTGGCTATTGATCACGATATTAACAATGATATTAATAGTGATCTTCTTCAATCTTCTTACCTTTACCTCAACCAAATCACACCTTTCATAAGATTCAGTCATCTCACTGCAAACCAGGCCATCTTAGAAGCCATTGAAGGCCAGGAATCAATTCACATCTTGATTTTGACTTTCTTTGACCGGTCAAGCGAGATAGTCTATATCGCTCAGGTGAAGCGATATAGCTTTTCTCGCTGAGCGAAATAGCTTCCCTCGCTCAAAGGGTTCCTCCCTAGTAAACAGGCGTCCGGGAGGGGCACTGAAAAAAGACTGTTGGGATGATTTCTCTCACATCCATAGTAAACAGCCTAAAGATACGGAGGTGAGGGCAGAAATTTTGGAAGCACGTGCAGAAAATTCAAATTTGAATCTATCAAATGATGAAGTGGGGAGGCAGGATATGGCTTGTAATTGTAATGACGTGTCTATTTCTAATCCACATGGGCTGATTTTGGCGCTGCAGACCTTACTTGGGCGCTTCAAAACAATAAAACCATCCAAAGGGTAGTTATAAGGGATGTCCAAAAAGGTATGAAAAGTCTAAGATACCCTTACAGATTAATCTACCCCCAAATCTTAACTAATAACCCAAATTTTATAACCCTAATCCTAAAACAAAAACAAAAACTAAAACTAATAAACTTCTCCTCATTTCTCATTCTCTACTCGTTATCTTTTCCCTCTCCTTCTTCATTTTTCCCATTCCTTCGTTCCTCGTCTTGATTCATCGCCGATACGAAAAATTCATTGTCTCTAATCAGTCTAAAGACCCCAATATGCGTCTCATGTACTAATTCTGAACAAACCCCATGTTTTGAATCATGTTTTCATTGTTTTTTTAGGTTAGAATCATCGATTTGGGGCTGTTTTTTTTCGCACCAGTTGGTTTTACGGTTTGGATTTCATATGAAACCGAGGCGTAAACTAGTTTTTACGTTTTGTGATTCTTCATGAACTAAGGCGTAAAAGATTTACGCCTTACAAACCAAGGCGTAAAAGATTTA
>JAJJMA010175566.1:0-12033 GCA_023529015.1 Papaver nudicaule
GTTCTTCGGACAGCTGCTCAGTGCACTTCGTCACCTCTTCCGAGCGACGCTTGCGTTCAAGCTCAAGTTCTTGAGAAAATCTGTTCATATCGGCAGAGCGACACTGACGTTCTTCGGATAGTTCTCGGGTCAGTTGTTTAACCTTGTTTTCAACCTCCAACTTCCGTTCAGACTCATTCATCAGCTGATTGGAAGCATCGTCCCTTGCCGCCACGGCATCAGCAACCTGCTTCTGCAAATTGGCTTCGATACCTATAAAACATAAAAACGAAAAACATCAGAATGATAGGACGATCAAACTCACTCAGGGATACGACAGAAGCAGAACAAAACAAAAGCTGGGTTAGCTCCCTACTTTCTTTAAATATCATATATTCCGAAACCTCATGTTGATTAGAGAAGCGAGGTACAGAGGCATTCTTCCTAACATCTTCGGAAGTAATTGCCCCATTCTTAGCTAGTTCTATTCGATACTCATCAATGAGACGAGCAAAATAGTCTTTCGATTTCTTAGCTGCAGCAAGTTCCAGACATATATCACTACAAATCCTTTCCAGAGTACCATTTTTCGTAACCAAATCATTGTTGACATTCTTCAGCGCTGCCATCTGAACCTTCAAATTTTTGATATTCTCCTCTAGCCTTTCAGTCAAAACCCTCCCAGAAGTACTGATTGACCTCTCCAAGGGAGCTTCATCTCGCTCTCGTGTCAAACGATCCACATCTAGTTAGAAAAATGATTCTCTCGGGCCAGAGCTGCATTCTTATTTCTTGCCTCCTCGAGAAGGCGCTCGGCTTAATCCCCTCATTTTCTCTCTTTAACAAAAAGACCTTCGGCTTCTTGTCTTTTCGTCCTATAATAATCCACATCTTCTAAAGCTTTGTTCCTCTCTTCCAAAAGCCTACCACTATCACTTCGGTAACTCCCACTACCTGAGGCACTATGGGACGCTTGTCGACCCTCCCGAAGTCGGTCAAGAGCCAATCTAGCCAAGCATCAAGTTTGTTCTTAGTATAACGCTGCAAAAAACAAATATGTACATAAATGACAAAGATAAAAAGACTTACATATTGAATTCTTTTTCGCAAGAGCACTACGAACTTTCTCTCGAGCCAGGTCCTCTTGCATCCGGTAAAACTCTCGTTCAAAATACTCAGCCTCGCCAGCTTGATCGAAGTTATGAGCCAAAACGCCAGAGGCATGATAGTTACCCTGACAAAAAAGATTGTAGATAAACAGTTAACACAAAGCCTCGGCAACATCAACGTACGGGCAAAGAACACGAAAACACAACTCACCGCTTGAAGAATAGCCAAGCTCTCCTCATAGGACAAGGGTGGACGGCGAAGGTCATAATTGGCCCTGGGACAGTCACCTCCAAAGATATCACCTAACTTTCTGCAGAAATCAGGATCTAAAGGACGCCCCAAGGGATTCGTAGCATAGGCTTCAAAGCGAGTTGAAACTTCAACAGTAAAATCACTAGGATTATGGTTTTCAAAAAGGACTTCTTTAAACCTTTCCGCAGTATATGAGTGCCTATACTTATTAGCGTAACTCGTAGCAGGCGGAAACTTCGAACTCTGCGGAAAGCTGGCAACAAGTTCCTTGGAAGAATCCATCTCAACAAATGAACCGTCCCTTCGGGGAACAAGAAGGTCCACTGGAGTAACAATTCTTTCCGACGAAAGAAAAGAAGATTCGGCAGCAGCAGTTGTGGAAATTACTACCGCTGAGGCACCGATGGTAGCACTCGGCATAGAAGAATCCGTAAGCACAACGCCCGAAGCAGCACCAGTGGCAGCAGCTGTAGGACCTACTATGGCTGAGGAAGAGGCACCGATGGTGGTAATAGGCAAAGTAACGGAAGGATTCACGACACCAACTTGTTTAATAACCGTCTCAGCTGTCTTCGGTGCTGATACCTCCTTACCAGCATTCGTTGATTCCATCGGGGGTCTTGTAGCAGCTCGACGACGTTTGGGCAGAACTCCCCTAAGAATTTTCTGAAAAACAGAACTTTTCCACTGGCTGCGGAACTTCTGAATTTCCCCTATACTCAAAATCCATCAGATCATTGCTCAGATTTAAGACACCCAAAGACTCTCCCTGCAGATAAGGACCCGTCTTTCTCAGGAAACAAATAGAGGCAAGTATGAATACTCTAGAAAAGAACGTAGGAAAATATTTGTTACCTGCTGCATAGTGTCCTCATCTGTTCGGGAACGCTTTAAGCAGCCCGAAGGCTCCATGGAAATACCCTTACCTTTCCCCAAAGACGAGCGAGATAACCCTCTATCCTCGTCAGAAAAGTGAATGAAGAACAAATGATGAGTCCGAAACTCATGCCCTGTATCAAACTCGGTCTGAGGGAAGAACCGGCCAGAATCCTTCCAACCTCGGAGCACGGGACCTTCAAGAAGTATAGGTTCCGTGTACCAGTCTTCATCCATGGAGTAGTCCAGGGACCCAGGGATGATATTTTCGCTACCTTCCACAGACCGAAAGCTGACCCCCCAAGGAGCAAATTCGTTGTCTAGGGTTAAAAAGGGTTCATAATGCTTAAAGAAATTCTCAGCGGTAAAATAGAACTTCGCCGTAGATACGGCAGGAAAATTATTTTCGGAGCGAAGAACCCACTGATTGATGAGGTAAATGGAGCTGAAAGTAAGCTGCATTACCCCTCGAGGTTTAGGAAGAGAGCAAAGAATACGAAGAAACAAAGGATTTGAAGGCTTGTAAAGGGGAGGAAGTAACCCTGCAGACATTTGATGGAATGTCACCAAGAGCTTGTTCTCACCACATTGATACTCCTCAACCAGCTCTGGAGTCAATCTATAAGAACTAATGGCTTCAATCTGAAAGCCCTATTCTTTGAAGTCCATACCTTTCATCTTTAGAACAAAGGCATCAACCTTAGAAGAAGACGACATAGAAAGAAAAAACACAGAAAGGGAAGACTGATACCGTCGGCGACCGGAAGTTGCAGAGGCAATATGGATCAGAGGACATGAAGGTGAGGAAAGTTCAAAAAGAATCGACTTTATGAAACAATATGAGGAACAGAACAAAGGGTCATGAAGGAAAGCGCGGATAGAACGCCTGATATGAAGTTACGAATTGGGAGGTTTCACGGAAAGAAAACGACGACGCCAAGGAAGACGGTTACGAAGGGGCTAAAGTATTTTTAGAGGGAGAACCAAAAATTAAATAATGAAAGAGGAACCGGCGTTGCCGGTCAGAAGGTAAAAACCCGCGAAATCCTCGAGTATAGGAAGAGCGTGTCGAAAAAACTCACACCTGGCAAGTAGTGGGGGTACATGGTAAGGAGGAGGTGGCAAAAAGGGAATTTTCTCTCCTCGCATCTTCGATACAAGGAAAGGAAAGAGGCAAACTGTGGAGGGTAAAACCCCTCGGGATACGTGTCAGAGATCCAAGAGGCAATACCACACCAAAGGAACTAGCAACGAAGCCTCGGGACCAAACCAAAGAAAGGTGAGACCGAGGACAGAGAACGAATCACTCTGCTTCAAAAAGATTTTGATTTTTTTTTTTTTTTTTTTTTTGTTAAATCCAAAAATTGTATTACCGAAAAATCATAGGTAACATAAGCGAGTTACATAAAATAATCAAATAAAAATCCATAAAATAACCCTTAATAAAGAAAAACATTCTAAATACGTGTAGAACGCGGGTAATAATGTCTTCCTATTCCTCTTAAATTCCTTCTACCAGTTCCCCTAGGAGATGTCCCTCTACCAGTCATAAGGCCAAGCATGGAACCCTCCATATGCCCTTGAAAATTACTACCCTCGTAATTGTGTGCATCCCCATCATTTAAAATACTATCTTGAGTACAAGGCTTATTTACTTTCACTTGTTCCAGCTCCCCAGATGTAAAAATAACTCTTCTAGCTTGTAGCTTTGACCCTGCCTCACCTGCAACCTTTTTCGTCTCTAATGTATTAACATGATGTACGGAAACCTCACTATTTTGCTGCTGTGTGTCCTTTACACCTTGCTTTATGTTCCCTGAAGCAAAATCGCCTCTTTTTTCATTGTTCACAGGTAGGTTATGTCTGTCAGAAACTGAAATAGAAACCCTACCGTGCAGTTCACTTTTATCCTCAGTCTTACCCTCATAACGTGATCTGTCTTGTTGCGTCCTTGTCTTCCGTGTACTTTCCCCAATAGATGATGATGAAACCCCACCAGTACTAGTATTTTCAGTACACATTGGCTCCTCTTGCTCATCTTCAGATCTGTCACCCCATTTCTTTATATTTCTTTATGAGGGTTATGATGATACTATGACAAGAATTTTCAATCATCCTTCATGTAAGGTGGGTCGATATAGAGGAAGGTTAAGAGGTGTTGGTACTAGGCGTAGATAGTCTGGTTTTATTTCCTTATGATTAGCTATGTTGAGCTCTTTATGCTCTATTTTTGAATCTTTTGATTCTATGTAATTTCTCATGATTTTATAATAAAATTTGGACTTAACAAAAAAAAAATCAAAAAGATCTTGAAAAAGAACGAATTGAACATAAAGCAGACAGGGAACGATTCATGATTGAATTGTCAAACCTTGAGTCTCGTATTCAGAACTTTGAAAGACATTATCTTTCTAGTATAATGTATCTTCATAACGTTGAAACTCAACGGTTAAAAGAAGATAACCTTGTACTCAGGAACAGATTAGACAATCTGTCTACCTCAAAAGGAGTTCTCTCTGGGGGTGAAAAAGTGAATAATTGTAGAACTTCTCCAAAGAAGTTGTCTCACTTGAGACCCACTCGTGATATTGGATCTCGGCCTACAGAATGCTTATGTTAAAAAACCTTCCTCGCCTAAGACTGTAAAGAAATGGGTTGAGAAAAGGCATGTCAAACAGATCATAGAGGATAAAAAGCCTATCCACACTGGTTTTCAGAAAAATATTAACTTGTCTCTTTCAAATTGCAGAAAAATTATTCATTCCATGGAGACGAATCTTCAGACATGATTCAAAAGACTGATAAACCAGGTATGTCCTCTACTAACATCTCGTGGATTCCTTCTAAAAGAAAGAAGAAAAGTTCACGAAGTCCTATAAAAGCTAATCTGTAGCATTCTGCGAGATCAAAGATGTGGAAGTGATAGACCCTTTGTTTCCATTCAAATGTCCATTCTGAGCGTCGCTGTCGTAGGTTCTTCTTCGAAGGCTGTTTCTGGAATTCCTTCAAGCTCTGGTGCAGAACAAGCGGTCCCTCTCGTTGATTTATTTCTCAAAATATCGTTGGAGTTTGATGACCTTTCTCAGAAGATTGGTTTAAACCATCCCAAGAGTTCTAAATTCCCCCTGCTCCTTGTTATGCCGGGAGTCACGTTCAGCCATATACTGCCGAGAATTTTAGGAAGGTGCTTCGAGAAGGTCATAATCCGTGTGATTTTGCGAAGGAAGCCTCTTCTCGTCTTAAATCCCATGTATCGGATCCCTCGCATTATACTGTTGATCCCGACTTCTGTAGAAAATTTGGTGATATGCTGAGTGGCGATTGCCTCGGATATGACTGTGACCCCCTAAATCCTCCCTTTTTGTATGAGGAGAGTCTTGCCATTCTCCAAATGGGCGAGCATCTTACCTCGGGTTTGCTGACGTACTCCTCTGATTGTGCTGGCAAAGCCAATTATTATGAGAGGGAATTTCTTCGCATGCAGACAGATCTGGCCGAGGAAAAGACTCGTGTTGCTCAAGAGAAGTACCGATTGGCAGGTATGATTTGTATTTTTTCTTTGCTTCTTGTTTTGTGATTTTTGTTGATTTCTGAGACTACTCTACTAATACTTTACAAATGAGAGTTAGAAGAAGAGAAAAAGAGGCTTCACCAAGCTAAATCGGCTCTCGATACTCATCCTCGAGTGGGTCACCCTCGCACTTCTAAGCAAGGTAAGAGTTATGAGGAGGAAATCGCTCAGCTAGTGAGGGAAAGAACTACCGCTCGCGATGATCGAGATTATTATAAGAGAAAGAAAATTGAAGCCGAGAATCTTCTTTCTAAGGAGGAGAAGAAAAGGTTTGAACTTCAACGATTGTTAGATTACGAGAAAGGTAAGAATGAAAAGAATGCTCAAGATATGCATCAGTTTCAATTAGACATTACTCGCTTGGCTAAAGAACGTGACCATGCTCGCAAAGAACAAGCGATTAAGGTTTTCTGGGAGGGCTGTGATTGAAAAATTAGAAGATGATATTCGTGGTTTAAAGGTTCAGGTTTCGACTCTGAGGAATGCCAATAAGGATCTATCGAATGTAAATGATGGTTTGCAGAAGGGGTACAACGAAATTAGTTCGGACCTCGCGAAGACGAAGAAATTTAAAGATCATTTTTCTAAGCTCGTGGATGAGTATCGCATTGAGCTAGCCAAGCTTGGCTATAATTCTGAGGAAGATGTTAGGAAAAGGGTTTTGAAACCGCGGTTTTCTAATTCGCAGGTGTAGATGGTGGAAAATGAGAGAGGGGCAAAATTGTCAAAAAACTCTCGAAACCATGTCTTATTAAAGACAGTCGCCTATTTAGGCTCATCTTTATAGCTCGGGGCGCAACCCGTTCCATGAAGCTAAACCCTCTATGAGCTCTCTCTTATAACTCCGGTGGGGAAGGTAATATCATAGAGCAGTATCAATGATCTCACCAACATATTAAACCCATCGATCAGCTCAGAGCCAGACCTCGCTTGATGGTACACGGTGAAAGATCAACGGAGAAGCATCCTCATGGATTTCCTCTTAAAATACGACTCAATGCACGAGTCTTGGTGCAAACCTCAGAAATATCGAAGCTCCAGGCCGGTCCAGAGCTCTCTGAGAAGCATACACCAGCCTAAAAAGGCCTAAGCGGACCCAATCCCAAATTCAGGGTGGTCTAGCGTACCATGGATAAGCATGCCATGACTTCAAAAAAACAGGTTGTAGCGTAAGCACGCACACCACGACTAAGGCACAGGATGCCGCAAAGCTAAGCTTGGCCAGATGCCAAAGCCATGGCGCCATATTCATGGCGCCACAAGGATTATGCCTTGGCCTAAAGGCCATGGCGCCATATTCATGGCGCCACGAGATACATAGCCTGTCCAAGACACGGCCATGGGCCATGGCGCCATATTCATGGCGCCACAAAACTATTCCTTGGCCAAAAGGCCATGGCGCCATATTCATGGCGCCACGAGATTATTCCCTGGCCAAAAGGCCATGGCGCCACGAGATTATTCCTTGGCCAAAAGGCCATGGCGCCATATTCATGGCGCCACGAGATTATTCCTTGGCCAAAAGGCCATGGCGCCATATTCATGGCGCCACGAGATTATTCCTTGGCCAAAAGGCCATGGCGCCATATTCATGGCGCCACAAGATTGTTCCTTGGCCAAAAGGCCATGGCGCCATATTCATGGCGCCACAAGATATATGGCATGTCCAAAACACGGCCATAAGCCATGGCGCCATATTCATGGCGCCACAAGAGGTTTTGCCTTGGCCAAAAGGGCCATGGCCTATACCCACTCTTGGCCAAGATCATGGCCATAGCCACGCAATACTGCCTGGTTCAAAGCAACTACGCAACACTTATTCATACGACTCCACTCAACTCAGCTATGCAATATCCGCGTATCACTCACTCGAGACATCAAAAAACATCACACGGGGGGATAACTTTAGGGGTATTGGTCTGGCGGTCTACGGCAGTTGAAAGAAACTGATGGAGATAGTGGGAAGTTAAGGGAAGATGGCACGAGTGGGCATGTTCCACACGACTCAGGCAGTTACGGAAACCAACGCATGTCCTCCACTCCTCCACTCTTCCACGACTTCCACCTTCTCTGTCGAGAGATCAGGGTGAGTTCAAACTATAAATAGAGGCTTCCTCTATCTTCCAAGGCAGAACATTAAGAACGTTCAAAAGCAACTGGAACACCGAGAAAACACACAGAGCCTCAGAGAAAAACACCTGAGAATCCTAAACTCGTTCTTGCCTTGGAGATTTCCAGTCGACTTCACGACGGAAATCTTGAACTCAAACACCCAAAAACTCACCTTCAACCTGATCTCAAGTTTCTTCGCTGTTTCCCTCCCTAGACCAACCTCTATCCTCTCTGTGACCGAAGCAAGGTGGGAACGGCCATCCGTGGTTTAGGCTCGCCTTGTTCGACTTTGATCTCCGAGCACTACGAAAGTACCCAGAGACGGTACACTTGTTTTTGCAGGTAAAAACAGTTGGCGACCACAGTGGGAGATCATTCTCTCGGTTCCAGAGAAGCTTGCTCAAAAGATGGTTGAACTAAGGTCGGGATCGGATACAAAGAACCCCAACTCTTCAACAGATGGTGTTGCAGCCCCCAACAAGACACCTACCAACCCACCTGCATCCAGCGACACGCCTAACGCCCCTGTTACCCTAGGAAATCCCTCTTCAACACCCGTCATCCCAGCTATCCCTATCACCCCCGTTACTCCCAACGCTCCGAGCCACACCTCCAGCAAGAACCCTCCTTCCACAGCTAAAATCAACACTGCTGCCGACAAAGGAAAAGGAGTGTCGGGAGCATTAACCATGGAGGAGTTAGCCAAACGACAGGATGACCTCGCAGAAAACCAAGTTAAGATGTTCGATACTCAGATAGGAATCCTGGATTGTCTCAAGGTCCTAACCTCGAAGCTGTCAAGTTCACCAATCAAGGAGACCCCCGAAGCCGCTACCACAGGTGCCCGCTCAACGGTTATCCACATCCGCGATGACGAAGCACCTTCTCTCCCGGAAGATCCTCGAGGACAACCTTCCCGCTATGTCACGGCAGACGACTTGGAAAAGCTGCTACGAAACCGGGAAAGAGACGTGATGTCGCCCATTCACCAACACCAGCCACCGTACCCGCACGAAGTCCAGAGGATTGCCCTTCCCAAAGGCTACATGTCACCCACGTTCTCCTTATATGATGGGACAGGGAATGCACGCGAACACATCTCACGGTTCCTGGAGTCTCTAGGGGAACACGAGTACAACCATGTCTTGAGGCTCAAAGAATTCTCGAAGTCTCTTACTGGGAGAGCTTACACCTGGTATAACAATCTCGCTCCGAACAGCATTGGAACCTGGGGCGAGATGGTGAGCGCATTCTACCGCAAGTACTTCTTCGTATCTGAGCAGATAACGCTGTCCGACCTCGGAAGGATGTTCCAGAGACCTAGCGAACACCCGAACGACTACGTCAAAAGATTCCGAATTCAAGCCCTTGATTGCCACGATCCGAACGTCACGGAACAGCAGTTAGTGGAGCTTTGTATCAACGGGATGATCCCTGTTTATCGAGCCCTCTTGGAGAACCTCCGCTTCCAGACCTTCTCCGAACTTCATGAAGCTGCAAAGAGATCCGCCACCACTGCACCCGCTCTGCTGGAAAGAGCTAAACCCCTCAGGAGTGAAGAAACTCGTGCCACTCGTGGTGACAGGAGGCTGGTTAACAAGCAGTACAACAACAACTTGCCATCCATGGGCGCAGTCAGCGAAGGAGGGAAGAGAAAAGGAGGCGTCACCGAGGTAGCGCACCCGAAACGCGCTAATTCGACTCCGGAAACTCCAAACAAGAACACGAACCAAGGAGGACCACAACAACCGGAGATGCGGAGGCAGAAGGCCAGATCAGAGGTACCGGATTACCCGTTCCCCATGGAGGAGGTACTTGAGCTACTAGACACTTGGATCCAGGACGGAGTAATCGCGCTTCCTACACCTCAACGACCTCCTACAGCTGAAGAAGTTGCAAGCCCCAGGTATTGTCGTTACCACCAAGTTACTACTCACTCTAGCAGGGATTGCTTCACCCTCAAGCGGATTTTTCAAGCCAAGGTGGAGTCTGGAGAACTGCACCTGGGGAATGAAGGAGTATATCAAAACCCTCTGCCCGTTCGAGCATTCACACTCCCGGAACAACCAGTGAATAAGAGGGTAGAGGAGATAATGTACCAGCTGTGTGAGACCCTTTGTCTCTCGAAACCACAGCGGAAAGATATGTTCACGGCGCTCAACATGGTAGTAGCAGGGCAGCGCCTACCTTTCAAGGAAGTCCACAACCAGACGATACCCAAACAGGAGCCACAAGCCCAGATACAAGGCTGGGGACTCCTCACAACCGCTCGAGTATCTGATGCTGAATTCTCGAAGACGCTCATCGACCCAGGATCCCCGGTGAACATCATCTCAGTTAAGACTCTCAGAGCCGCCAATATCCCACGAAGTCAAGCTGTCCGTGCCCCAACCATCATCAAGGGCCCTGACGGAGCCGAAGTACGGACTTACGGATGGATCGACCTCCCCGTCGAAATCGCCACGATCCCAACCATAGCGGAGTTCCACATTGTCAAGGGAGTAGTCGAAAGCGACATGGTACTGGGGCGCCCGTGGATCTACAACAACCAGGAGGCACTCCCCCTGGAGTTCATGAAACGGTTTGTACAGGAGAGCAACGAAGCAGTAACCACGCCCGCGGAGCCCGCGGAAACCGACGGAAGCCCCCTCAACCAAGAAGGTATTTCGTCCACCTCTCTTGTATTTGACGACCCACATGCACCGAGTCGCTGGGGACTCGCCACTACCCGAAAGGAGAACCCGGGAAAACCCGTGATAGACATCGGCACCGCTATCAGAATCTTCATCAAAGCCCTTCAGGAGTCTGGAGTTGTGTGTGACAAGCTACGCAGCGACAAGATCCGAGGAGAAGGCGAACTCATCCCTTATACCGTCCCACTCGAAGCCCTAGAGACCATCCCGGGTTTCGGAGAATACGCGGGGCTGTTCAACCTCAAACAAGGGATTGGGGAGGACGCGAACACATATATGGAAAGATTTAGCCAGAGGGTGAAAGAACTCTTTCCTGATCATGGTTCAACCCATGCCGTACCGGCTATGGGATCCAATTCAGTCTAGCAAGGTCTTCGCCAAAAACCTTAAGGAAGGACGACACTAAGCCTCCTGTTCATTGTATTTTCATTCCTCCAAAGCAGCGCATCATAGCGTGCAGTAGATAGGATTTCCATGTTAGTAGATAGGATTTCCATTTTAGCAAGATTAATTAAGAAAAGCATTTTATTTCAATATCCCTTGAAAAACATAACCCAATCCAACCAACAAAAAATACCTATGAAAGCTAGAAAAGGGAAGGAACCCCACACTAAAAGATATAGCACGCCTAATCGAGAATATCATTCAAGACCCCGCTAGGTCCACCCTTGCAAGACAGCCTTAGTCGTTCCAGCTCCTCTTCCTCCTTCTGCAGCTCAGCTTTCAACTCTGCTACCTTCTTCTCTTTCTCCTGGAGGATCTCCAGAGACCCTTGAGCCTTAGCCTCTTCGAACCTATCTCGCAACCAGGCCACATTGAAACCCTTAGACTCAGCTACGACGATGGAATCCTCCCAATCTTGGACATCAAGCGGATCTGCGGAATTGATAGATTGGACAACCATCTCGGACACCCTCGACAGCAGAACATCAACTATAGACTCGGAGAGCAACCTCTGCTCCCTCTCATGGGCAATGTGGCCGAACCTCCTCCAAATACTAGTGTACAATGTCTCGTACTTACTTGCTACTGGGAAATTACCCACCAAGACGTACCCGGATCGAACTCGACTAACGGACGAAGGAAAGGCCGCCCCAGCACCAGGATAAGGAGACTCCACGTCCGCACCACCGGTAGCCGCCTCCACAGAATCAGAAACAACTTCCTCAGTAACCGCGGGAGGACTGGTACCCACGTCGTCTTCGGAAGTCTGCTCCTGAAGAATGGGCGTTCCTGGACCATCAGGAACAATTTCGTCGAGAGCTCCAGAGGTATTCGCGTTGTCTTCCAAGTCACCCTCACTCTCTAACGACTCCGCGTTCTCCGAGACGGCATCGACACGATTCTCGCCCCCCTGTTCCTGTATAGACGATGTTACAGTTAGGTGACATTAGTGATACGAAAACAAATCTGAAAGAGGAAAGATCAACAAACCCCAAC
>JAJJMA010175575.1:0-11672 GCA_023529015.1 Papaver nudicaule
CCTCGCGACACCTCCGTTCGACGTCCGTGTCTCCCTCTCCACTTTGTCTTCGACGTTCAGCCTGCACAATGGCGGCAACAAAGAGTTGCACCTGTGCGTTGATGGTCACGAAGTGGTTGCACAAAGTGGAGAGGGAGACACGGACGTCGAACGGAGGTGTCGCGAGGCCTGGAAGAGAGAGCACGGGAAACCATTTGCCTACGAGGAGTGTTACCATATCTTGAAAGTGCTGCCTAAGTATGACCCACAGATGCTTCTCAAGCTGAAGTCGGTTCCTAAAGCTTCACCTTACGATCAGGGTTCGCCAAATTCCCAGGGGTCTCCATCCTCGCCCTTTGCGTCCCAATTTCCCACACAGATGGGGTCACAAGGTGCGGGAGGCAGTGGTGGCAGTGGAGGCAGTGGTGGCAGTGGAGGAGGTATGACAACAGAGAAGGCTTCTGCAAATGCATTGAAGTTCCAGCTGTTGTGTGGTAGGAACCAGGCCAAGCAGCAACGACAAGCAAAGGCTGATGCTGCTGTTGAGGGGAAAGGCTTCAACATGGATACCTACACTGCCCACCTCAAGGAGACGTCCAAGGAACGATCGGCTGAACGAAGGGTTCTAAACGGTGAACTAAAAAAAAGTCGTCTCTCTCAGGAGAGGTATGTGCATAACCATGATAAGCATAAAATCATGAATGCCAATACCTCTAACATGAATGATGAACAACTGTACATTTGGAAGATGGACTTCGAGCGGATCAAACGACAGATGGAGGCTGAACGGCAGGCTGAACGGCTTGCCGCTCTTGAGTCTGACGTTGAAGCGGAACAGGTCAGTCCTTGGGCGGACGAGTAGCATCTCCATCATCATCATCATCATCATCATCATTGGGCGGTCGTATCGGTAAGGGTATCAGCATCATCATCATCATCAGTGGCAGCAAGTGTGTATCATCATCTGTAGTATCATCATCATCATCAATCATCAAGTATCATCATCATCATCAATGGCAGCAAGTGTGTATCATCATCAACAATGGCAGCAGCAAGTGTGTATCATCATCATCAATGGCAGCAGCAAGTGTGTGTATCATCATCAATAGTATCAACATCATCATCAATGGCGGCAATGTATCATCATCAATGGCAGCAGCAATGTGTATCATTACCATCATCGGATGGTCTTTTGCAAAAGGGCTTGGCACACCCTTTTTACTAATTATATCGGGAGTTTTTTTTTTTTTATGTTGCAAAAGGGCTTGGCAAACCCTTTTTACTAATTATATCGGAACGACACGGCTCTATATTGGGTCTATATTTTGTAGAGGGCATGGCACCCTCTTTAATGTAATTACTGTCTTTAATTTTAATGAAAATCTCTAGTTATATAAAAGTTAATCTTCATTAATACTAACGAAAAAAAAACTACAGAAAAAAAAACAAAGCAAAAAATACAGAAAAACAAAACCACTTAATCATCATGTTCATCATCCTCTTACCTAAGAAAAACAATTATTAATCATCATCATCCTCATCATCATCCTCATCATCATCATCATCATCATCATCATCATTCAATCCATCTTCAAAGGCAGCAGCTGTTTCCCAACGAGGAGCACGAACTTCTTCATCTTCATCTTCTTCATCTCCACCATGTCCTGCAGCTCTTCGTCCTTCTATTGCCCAAAGATGTGCACAAAGATCACTCCTTAATCTTTCGTACAAATTTGGGTTACGAATGTGATTCGTCATCCGCGCATAGTCCCTTGCACCTATTCCCCGTTGTGGCACAACATCCTCTCTCAAGTCCTCGTCTGGATAGTTGGTCCAGGTAGCATTACGACGAGTTTCTTGGATTACCATGTTATGCAGAATTATGCAAGTGAGCATAGTCTTATGCATTTCACGGGGACTCAAACCACGGAAAGGACCACAAACGATAGCAAACTTCTTCTTCAGAATTCCAAAGGCCCGCTCAACATCCTTCCTGAAGGCCATCTGCATTCTGTTGAAATGCCTCATTGCCTTACCCGTATTTCCTGTAGGCACTCCCCTAAACGCTTGAACCAGTGTTGACCACTTAGGATATATTCCATCCGCAAGATAATACCCATTACTGTACTGATGTCCATTGATATTGAAATTAACAGGGGGGGCTCGGCCTTTCTTAAGGTCTTCGAAAAGAGGCGATTTGTGCAACACATTAATGTCATTTTGCGAACCAGGAAGACCAAAAAAAGCATGCCATATCCAACAATCTTCAGTAGCCGCAGCTTCTAAAATGACAGTTGGCTTAGGGTAATGACCCTTGTATTGTCCAGCCCACATTGTTGGACAACCTTGCCACACCCAGTGCATGCAGTCGAGACTACCGAGCATTCCAGGGAAACCCCTCGCCGTATTCACTTTCAATATCTCTTTAATATCTGTCTTGGTGGGACTGCGCAAAAACTCTGAACCGAAATGATCAATGACAATTTCGCAAAACAACGAGAGATAGTTGTACGCAGTTGTTTTGCCCATTCGGATGTACTCATCAAGGGAATCTGCCGGACAACCGTAACCAAGAATCCTCAAGGCCGCCGTAACCTTCTGCTCCGGACTGTGACCTCTAACATTACGACAATCAAACTGATAATCAAATCGAGGTTCAACTCTTACAAGCTCCGAAATAATAAATTTCGTCAAGTGTCGGGGCATGCGGAAGCGACGCTGAAAATCTTGGTCGGAATACACACAGTCTTCATTGAAATAATCATGCATCAGTTTCTCATGGTAGAATTCCCGATCACGGTAAGTGTATCGCCTACACCGCACCGCTTTTGGCTCAGGTTCTGAAGGTATTGTGCCAGTATAGACCTCCAACATAGTGTCGAACTGCGCTCTTTCTTCATCAGAGTCGGAATCAATTTCCTGCAACATTTGAAGAATTCTTTTTTGATAAGAATCAAAATCAATCATTCTTCTTTGCATCTCTTCATCAGAAGAATCCGAAGAATCATGTTCATAATCCATTGAGCTGGAGAAATAATTAGATTCTGAAGTTGCTGATTGCAGGGGAGTAAAATTGTGTTTGATGTGGCAAATGTGATGAAGAATGTGAAGAACAACAACGTTATCTGATGCATTAAATAGGCGCTTGGAATTAGACCGTTGGATTGGAGCGACATCTGGTCGATGGAAATTCCATCGATACCCACTGCCCCATTTCAGCTTTGCTAGTCCACCTAGGATTGCAAAATGAATGATATGAGAGGTTCCATTGGAACCGGCCTTATAAACTTAGAAATTGCATATGGTTGTCTTATAATCTTGAGATGAATTTTGGTTGTCGTCTCTAGTAACAAAAATAAAATTGTATAACTGATATTTTAACGCCAAATATTTTATTTTCTTGATAATATTTCTGCTATTCCACTGAGATGTTGGTGTGCCATGTGTAATATGAAAATGCTTTTATACCACTAAGCAAGAGAATGTGTACCAAGAAACCTGTGGGTATATTACCTGGAGTCTTCGTATGGAAATAATGCTTTTGACCAAGATTCATAGGACTTTTTCCGAAAGTGCTACAGGCCCCCCACATATATCCACCGCATCCGTCCACCGCTATGTGGCACGCCTATCAGCCGCACGATCTTCCGCCTCACCCGACCATGATCCAGCAGAGGGGTCCGCCAGCGTTTTTGGGCCAATCACCGCGCGCCACGCCTGGTGGAAAGTCAGGTGGTGGACATATGTGGGGGGCATATATCATTTTCGGACTTTTTCGAAGTTCTCCCTGCTATAGCCATGTACCATTACCAAAATTTGGATGCAAACTTAATTAGGGTTTTGCAAATCACCCCCTGATTATCTGCTGGATCAAGCCGGCGGGAAACCCAATCACTTTTCAAAAATTAAATAAAATAAATTATTATGGTGAAATAAATATTTTGTAGAAAAAATCTCTCAAATATTTCACATAATAAATCGCTTTTTTTTTCCCGTCTCTCTCCCCTAAAAAGATAACCAAATCTCACGCCTTCACATTCCCTTTAAATATCTTTTAAAGTCATTTTTTCTTATTTAGGGTGGTTCAGTTTTCAGTTCTCTTCTTCTTCTCAGATCTAGGGTTTAAAACTTATTCTCCTTCATCAAACCCTAGCTATTTCCCGCCCTTTTTTTAACTAAGAGAGAAGAGAACCTCAGTAAAACTAGCCGTTACTCTTCTACCATTTTTTTTTCTTCTGATTTTACCGTTTACTAGAAAATGTCTGTATTCGCTGAAGCTGATAAAAAAGTAGAAGAAGAGATAATCAAAGAAGATTTGGAAAAAGGTGGAGAGTTATTGTTTTGTGGTGGAACGAATTGGGATACGTTAGGTCGTAAAGGACCTACTGATGGAAACTTGATTTCTCCTACTCGATTGAGACCTCTTATTGGTGTTAACATTCGATTTGTTGCTGCTGGTTGCGGTAATTTATTTGATTTGGTTTTTGTTTTTTGTTTTTTATTTTAATGGATTCTTTTTGAAATGTGATTTTATTGATTAAATTGAGGTGTTTCTGTAGTATCTTGGCATTGTGTTGCATTGGATGTTGAAGGTCGTGTTTATACGTGGGGAAGAAATGAGGTAGGAAATGAAAAATTATACTAGATTTTTGAAGGTTTTGTTTAATTTGGAATGTATGCTTATTGGATTTAGCTGTGCAGAAAGGGCAATTGGGACATGGGGATATGTTACAGCGGGATAGGCCAACGGTTGTATCTGGACTAGCAAAGTAAGTTTATGTCTGTTTGTAATTGTTGGTATTGTTTTGATTATCTTGATGAAAAAATCCGTATTGTGATGTGTGGTTTGTTTACGGTTAAGGTGTTCTACAATGTGAAATTTGGATTGCCTGCTGACATTGAGTTCATCCATTGAACTTTTTTACTAATTTGGTCGAACATTTTAGTGTGAAATGGTACATACCTTTTTTTGGATGTCTGTAGATTTGACTACTCCAGGGCATCTTAGATGTTGTTTTGTTGTCTATGGATTTATGTGCACAGAGTATTTGAATTCTTACCGTAGATTTGTTGATTATTAGTAACTTTCGCCTCTAAAATGGATGTAACATAAATTTGGCTAATAGATGACTAAATTATTTGTTGATCATTGGGCTGTTTAAATTTGGCTTGGCCTTGTGGGAATGACTACTGATGGTCAAATGGTGAACTAGTCATCTTCCATCTGTTCTCTTATCAACAACTAACGTAATGTTATCGTTGGCTTGCAGACACAAAATAGTCAAAGCTAGCGCTGGTAAAGCTCATACAGTGGTGGTGACAAATGACGGAAAGTCTTTTGCCTTTGGCTGGAATAAGCATGGACAATGTGGAACAGGTTCAGCAAAGACTGGTAAGTTGGTTTGATGATGATGCATTCTCTGCAGGAATCCCAAAAAAATATAGATATACAGAGTTAGTTGCTATGGTGCTACAGTTGCTAGCACCCACATGTATTTATTGAGTCATAAACTGACTGGGACTTCGAATCTTTCCTGCATTTCACTTATAAGTTCTGTCGATAATCGTTTAAGCAGTGTCTTAGTTGTACATCAAAAACGTTAAATTCACTGTAGGGATTACGCAAAAAGGTTTATTTCGCACATCAAACTAAAGTATGATTTGTGGAGAGCATTCTTGGAATTGGCGCACCAAATTGTTAGCTTGCGCATTCCTGTCAATCACATGATCTCTATAGTTTAAAAATTAATTCTTAGTGCCTTCTTATCTTAAGTTGATCATCAAGCTTTATGCTCGCAGACCTTGTTGGTTTGTGGTTTCTAGAACCATTTGGTGGTTAATCATTTTTACCTACATGAGATTTTTCGTAACTTTCTTTTTTGACAGTTTTAATGCTGATTAACTTACACATCTCTACTTATTTTCTGCAGAGTTTGAGCAATCTCCAGTTCCTAGTCAAGTTTCTGAAGTCACAAATGTTGTTTGTGGGGGTGATTTTACTGTGTGGCTGTCATCCGTGGAGGGATCATCCATATTGTAGGTTTATTGTAGTTGTATTTTACTTGCTTCTCAAGCAATCATAACTATGCATTGAACACTTCTTGCCGTCTTTCTGCTTTGATGGATTCCATGTTTCTAGATTTCTTGGTTTACTTGCGGATATGCATAACTGTTTCTTTTTTTTTGCTAAGGTATACATAACTGTTTCTGTTTCTCAGAACTGCAGGTCTTCCACAGTGGGGTCAACTTGGGCATGGAACAGACAATGAGGTATGCCCAAGAAACATTTTACATCTCATTCAATGGTTTCAAAAATTCTAATAGATTGTTTGCATTACTTGCAGTACAATACTAAAGATAGCTCTGTGAAGCTTGCTTATGAAGCCCAGCCTCGTCCAAAAGAAATAGCTGCTTTTGCAGAGAAAACTATTGTCAAAGTTGCATGCGGAACTAACCATACAGGTTCATAGGTTCCTCCCTTCGTGCATGCACCTCCATTCTTCATGTTGTAGCAGTGTAGTACTAATGCTACTTCATTTCCTTTTTCTTTTCTTTTTTTGTGCTTCCAGTTGCTGTGGATTCCAAGGGATTTGTTTACACGTTAGTATTCCTCCACTGCTCTACTTATACATCACCATTGCGTTAGATCCAACCATTGTTTTCATTTGTTGTCGGCATCACATACTTATACATCTCTCTCTTCATTGTATATTCAGGTGGGGTTATGGTGGCTATGGAAGGTTTGGCTCGCTCCATGTTTAAGTGATATGATTGGATCACCGGCATGATATCCTTGATAGTAGCGTTTAAGGATGCATTTTGTTCTCTTTCCTGATATCTTTCTTAATTTCTAAGTTGTAACTGTTTGCGTTGGTGATGTGCAGGCTTGGGCATAGAGAACAGAAAGATGAGTGGACTCCTCGTGTTGTGGATATCTTCCAAAGGCAGAATACTCTTCCTCCTAATGCAGTTGTGGCTGCTGGTGCTCTTAATTGTGCAGTCACTGCTGGTATAAATAATTCAGTCTAAATTTTAGATGTTTATGAACAGTTTTTATTAATTGTTTTTCGTAGTGAACCATAGCTTGTAGATAGATACTATGTTGGGCCTTATTTATTGTACAACCATTTGGTCCAGACTTAGCAAGTAGGGTATATAGATTATATGTACCATATGGTTTGTTCAAGACACCCTGACACGGTTTCTACCAAAGTTAACAAGGTTTCAGAAATGAGAGATAGACCAAAAACATATCATCTCTGTCATAGTCAGAAACGTATTGAGAATTGAAGTGAATTCCATTTTCTCTCGTTGATTTGTAATGAATATTTTGTTTACGTACTAGTAGTTACTGAGTCTATCACTCCATCCACTCTCATAAACCATGATCAGTTAGAAAAAAAGTGTATATTTTTGGGTATAGGCTTTATTAATGAGTTAAGTGTTTTCCAGCTGGAGGGCAATTGTACATGTGGGGGAAAATAAAGAGTACAGGCGATGATTGGATGTATCCAAAGCCTCTTATGGATTTAAGGTTTGATGTTAGGCCTTAAAATTGATGTATATTCATATGCATACATGCCTCGCTGGCAGCCTCTGTTCTTCCAGCTGGCTTTGTTCTTTCTATTTAGTTACGCTAATCTCTGGGCTCCCTCTGGCTAATTATTTTCTGTAATCCCATGTCATCTCATCATCAGCGGCTGGAATATTCGTTGCATGGATTCAGGTGCTACACACAATTTTGTTGGTGCTGATCAGTCATGTATAAGTTGGGGTCATTCTCAAAATGGAGAGCTTGGATATGGTCCTAAAGGACCAAAGTAAGTGTTATTTTTCCTTACTATCTGTATGTTCTTGTTAGCGTGAGACATCATAAAATCACACTTTTCTTGATGAGCTGGTTTTCTCTAACTGTTGTTTTTTGCCCGTTGTACCATAGATCTTCAGCAAATCCCAAAAAAGTTGATAGCCTTGAGGGTATGCATGTAATGAGGTATGATATTGACAGCTGTTTGTTCTCCGTTTGTGTGGCATCTCTTAAAATAAGGAGAACCAACAAAATTAAGAAAGATTAACCTTGTATTTGGCTGTCAAATTACTTTTATAGTGTCGCCTGTGGTTCAGCTTATTCAATGGTGGTTGTTGATAGAACAAATGTCGGTGATAAGCTTGATAAGGTAAGCATTTTTGTGAAACAATCCTCATAAAGAAAATATATAGGCGAGATGCGAATAATCTAAATGTGTCTTGACTGCAGCTTGATGTGTATGATGGAAAAGCTTCTGAAGAAGGTAAGTTTTTAGGTTTATTGTAATCTTTACATTCCATCGAGTCATGTTTCTGCTGTTTTGTCTGTTGAGTCACTAATGTTGATTCTCCCTCCTGCAGGGACTGCAGAACCCAAAGCTAAAAGTCCTGCACCAAAGAAAGGTGGTGCTAAAGCTTCATCCAATGCTTCATCCAATAAAAGGAAAAAGTCTAAAGATTCGTCAGAGTCTGAAATTGAAGAGGATGAGAGCGACGATGGTGGCAGCGAAAATGCATCAGATGATGAGGACGGTCATGTAGAAGAAAAGAAACGTGGTGGTGGTAGAGGACAAGGTAATGGTGCTAAGAAGCCCGCAGCTGGAAAAGGCACTGGACGTGGGCGAGGACGGCCTCCTTCTGCGGAAAAGAAAAGTACGCAGCCGCTCGGTGGAGGAACTGGTGGAAAGAGAGGCAGGCCAAGAAAGTCATAAGGTTCCTCCTCCTGTGTCTTTTTGGATATTAACCTAAAAAAGAGAAGCAAAACTCGGTAACAAATTGTGCTATTAGTCTTTGCCTTCATTAATTGAGCAGGGTTTAATTTCCTTGCCTCCAATTTGTTATGTTTTCGTACCGTGGAGCATTCTCTTTAACAAGATAATCTTAGGTCTTAAATCTAACCTGGATATCTGAGAATGCAATTATGGGTTCGGGTGGGGGTTGGGGAACTAGGCAAGAGATGTAATCTTATTCTCATTTTTATTTTCAATTAATTTCAATTATGTTAATGGAAGCTATTTTCAAAAGAAAATCTTAAATTTTTACTTTTTTACAATGAATTTTGGCTTGTTTCTGTTTAGATCTAGAAACAGTGAGCAGCTCAGCCTTTTGTTTCACATATCGTAGTGTTGCAACTCGGATACAAAAGTAAAGACACATAGTTACTACTTAGGCCCCTTCCTACGGGAAAGGCAAAACAAGTGTTTTGCCTTGTTTGCCCCACTATGGAAGGGGCAAACACCAAAAACTAGCAGGCAAACCGCCAGATCTGGCGGTTTGCCGGACCAACTGAACTAACTAGCGGTAGCTGGTTAGTTCTGCGGTCGAGAGACACTCTCTCGACAGGGAATAACTCTCTCGACCTCGACCTCGAGATTCTGAACCACGATTGACAGTAATTCTATATAATAATCCAATGGTCATATTTTTGAGATGCCTATAAATATGAAATTTCTCCATCATTTCAATCACAACAATCACAAATCATCCCTTCACTTCTCAAAAATTTCCAATCTTTTTAGTTCAATCTCTGCTAAATCTAGATTAGTTTTTGTTAATTTTTTTTTATTATGGGTTCACCACAATATGAACCGAAATATAGTGAATTTAGGTATCTCGAAGAAGAAGATTTGTGCATTTGTAGATCTTTTGTGTATCAATCTCTTCAGCCTAATGCCGAACAAAATTTCTGGAAAGACAAATTAACAACTATACTACGGAGTACCAGGATTACAGAGGTCGGGATCCAAGCAAGCTGAAAAAGAGATTTTTAACAATTAATTCACAGGTTCTGGAGTTTGTTGCGCTAGTCCACCGAATGAATCAAAAGAAGATGGTTGGTGAAACTAATGACGAAGTTTTAAGCAGGTCGCTAAATGAATGGAAAAATTTGAAAAAAGGGAAACCATTTTACTTTTTAAATTGCTTCCATGTTTTGCTTACATTGAGAAACATCTACAACCCCTGGTTTTTAAAAAAAATATACTAAACGTTCGACTTATGTTCAAAATTTCATTATATTTTTCATTTAAATTATAGATCCAGGTAACGACCAAAATTTGATCTACGTAACTTTACCCGTATTAAACACTCAATTATGGCTAGGTATGATTCAACTGAAGATCTAGCAATCCTTACATCTTGGTATAATCAGATAGGCATTTCCGATGTTCAACGACAGACGGTTCCAGCTTTAGTTTTATGGGAGCAAGTGTGGAGCAACTACAAGGAAAATTATGATAATCCTCGGCAAAGATCTTCCCAAAAAATCCGTGATAGGTTTGCTGTGATTACCAAAATAGTAACAAATTATGTACACATACAAGTGGCTATTTATAAAGGGCTTGCAACTCCTCCGGATGTCGATATAATGAAGGAACTCGGAAGGCGATTCTATCTTCAAAGATACAGGAAACCATTTACACTTGATGGGAGCTACCAATTTCTAAAGGATAGATTTCCCCAATTCAACCCAGAAAATACTCCTTACGACCCACCAGAATAATTTATTATTTGAATTAGTGACCAAGGTAACGACGAAAATTTGACCCACGTAATTTTTTTCCACAATGTCATATCCTTTAAGACGACGAAATGCTACACCTTCTTCTTCATCTACACCATCATCTCCTCCACCATCTTCTACTCCAAACTTTGTTTTACCCGGTACTCCTCCACCATCTTCTCCTCAAAACTTTGTTTTACTCGGTACTCCTCCAGCATCTCCGAAGTTTCAGAGCATAACCGAGAAGTTAGTCCATAACTACTACTACACTGAACCTTCATCTAAACCTCCTTCTTTATTCACTCCTCTTCCATTTAAGAAATGGTATACCACTCCTCCTGGACACTATGGTAACCCAACAGTTAAGCGATGCAAAATTTCCACAACTTCCTCTTCTTCATCATCTAAGACTAAAAAAGAACTTGCACCCAAAAAACCCGCAAATCCTCTAGATTCATTACCAGATGCACCTAAACCTCGTCCTAAGTTTACGTGGAATGAAGATTTATGTCTTTGTACAAACTATATGTTTTTTTATCCAACCCCGGACGATATAAAACGCAATCGTGTTAAGGTAAATGAGCCACAACTGTGGACTACTGTCACCGCAGAATTCAAATTAGATAGACGTAATTCCAAAGTTGTGCGTTATCTGAATACGTTGTGGTCGCGTTGGAGAAAAATACACCAAATAGTCAACGATTTTATGCACATGGGGAGATTGATCAAAGCACATCATTTTCCGGGAGATACTGATGATGAAAATCTGGCGAGGACTTTGAAGGAATGGCATGGAAGTAAAGGAAAGAAATTCAAGTACGAACAACATTACCGTCTCCTCAAGTGTTTTCTTATTAATCGTTATGTGTCTTGAGAAATAAGGCTCTTTCATATGTGTGGCTTGAGAAATAAGGCTCTTTCACATGGGGTCCGAGTGTAGTTTGGTTCTTGTTCGTTAACTTCGTTAGACCTAACACAGTCTTTTATTTTTGGTAAAAGTCGAACGAGTGTAGTTTGCTTCGACTTTACCAAAATAAAGGACTGTGTTAGGCCAAACCGATCTGTTATCAGACAACCTGGATACAACTCCCCATAGGAAAGAACATCTGTGTAAAAAATCATGCTCTTTCCTAGGGGTAAAGGCAAATCAACTTGTAAGGTTAAA
>JAJJMA010175577.1:0-13536 GCA_023529015.1 Papaver nudicaule
AAATGTTTGCCATTTCCTCACAAAACCGAAAATCGCCAGTATGAAGAACCGCCTAATGGCAACATGTGGGATTAATAAATTATAACATACATCAATGAAAAACTAAAAACAGAATTTATCCCAGAAGTATAGAATACAGTAAACGCAGACGATATCTAATCGTAACAAAAAATTAAAGTAACAAATGCAAAATCTTGAGAAATATGTCTGCCCAAACATACATCCTTGTGAATGGCTTGTTGCAGCAGCATAGCTTTAGATAAAATGACATGTAAACTACTGTTGTATCTCTCAGGAATTTCATCAAACAGCTTTAATGTGTTCACCTTCAATTGGTATAAACGCCATGAAAACATATAAGATTCTTAATTTTTCATTTATTTTTGATTGTTCAAGAACAAATTCTGAATACCCTAAAATAGTTAACGTGATTATCATACAACAAAATGTTTCAGCACCATGTTCATGATGAAAATTTCTGAGAAATGAAAGAAAAGAAAGTGTAGTAGGGTTTGCATTTGACGTACGCCACGACATCTGGATCTGCTATTTTACTTTGTTGTCTGTAATGTTTGAGCCATGCCCAGTGAAGGTAGGTAAGTTTCTATGAACAGGAAGAAGATTTGTCGACCGTCGACGGAAGAAGGGAGAAAGATGGTTGATACCCGACCCACACAAGTTTCTGAGGTCATCCCCCATCGAAGAATCACGGATGGGTCTAAAATTCTTCCCCCCACCCCCTCGTAATTCCGTCCCCCCTAAATCACGATTCTACAAGTATGGTTACCGGAAAATCAAAATACGAGCAGACTCGTTGGGAGCTATTTTTGCGTATCAAAATGACCATCTTCCATGGGTACTTATCAGTAGATGGATGGCTATTAAGAGATGTTATGACCAAATCATTTTTGTGCACACTTATAGAGAAGCAAATTTTGTAGCTGATATGATGGCTAAGAGGGGAAGTGAACAGCAGGAGGAATGGTTGAATCTTTCGAGGGTAGACCTAGTTTCCTTACTTCTATTGAGTTCCCAAATGTACCTTATTTTCGTTTTCCGTAGTATTCAAGTTTTTGGGGCACAATGTCTCTTTTCTTGATACTACTTTTATGTAATTCATTCATGTTACTCTTTGATTATTAATACAATTTTGGGATTTAAAAAAAAATGTTAAATCTGTTTTACAAAAGGACTATAGCTTAATCGGGTATGTGTTTTTTGGAGTGAACAACAAATCTCTCAAAAAAATATTCGTTTAGTGAGTTTTTCTTATTTTGATCAGCAAATAATTTGGTGCTGACGAATTTGGAATTCAGGTCACAGATATTAATTATGGTGATTTGCATTTAAAAAGTTTATTCAAAAGAAGATGTACAAAAGAACAAGTGAATGTCAAATTGTCAATAGAAAACGTTTGACACTTATTACGATTTCAAAATGAATTATTCGAAAAACGAAGTTCAAGTCTTAGCGAATGTGTTTTAGTTTTAATGTCCAACTATGAACCTTGTGATTATTGTATAGATAAAGAAATTCTATTTAAGACTTTTGTATTCAAATTCCACACTTTTGTTTCCATACCATCCTTGTAATTTCGTAGCTAAAATGAGAATGGTGTCGAAACCATTTCTATTTCGCAATGTCTTAACCTTTTCTAACCTTGAATTATATTATATTTTACCTATTGAGCTAGTCTCGAAACCTGATAAAGATAGTTTCAAAACTCCAAAGGCTTTTAAGAAACTTGTTGTTGCGTATGTTTTTCTTACACTTATTTCACGCACAACACCATTGCGTATTGGAATGACATCATCCATTCATTACATAGAAAACTCCACCCTTATATGGTTATATGATCCTAAGATAACTCGGACTTTACCTAATGTAAGCCTAACCAATTCACCTCAAGATATATATAGTTCAATTCAAATACCTCATCTTAGTTCCCCTGAGTTATGTTTCTCGTTTCTTTAAGATTCAGTTTTCAGTCTTCAATGCAAGATGACTGAAGGATATCACCCCAGGAATCAAAAACCAAAAACTAAAATAGACTTACCAAACTCGATATTATCTATATTATAGGAAAAGGTGGCGTCTGTCTTTTGTCATTTCCAGCGTCGATAAAAGCATCCTACAGTCAAGTCAAACTTGAGCACCCATATGCATCCTATGAACATGATCTGTTGTGAGACGTTTTCCTAATTTAATTGTGTTTCTTAATCCATCTATATTTCCTAATCAAATTGTGTGTCCCCTATATAAAATGGTGCACGTGCAAGGCACACAAGCCTTATTCACTATAAATTAATTGGCAGACTTATTAAGGAGGTCCCACACGTGGCTTATTAAGGAGGCCCACTCTAAATCGTTGGCGGACTTATTAAGGAGGTCCCCAACATGCTGCGTGGCTGATTAAGAAGGCCCACTCGTCGGAGGACTTAATGAGGCCCCCAACGTGTCTTATTAATGAGGCTTATTATAAATCGTTGGCAGACTTATTAAGGAGGTCCCTACGCGGCTTATTAAGGAGGCCTACTCTAAATCGTTGGTGGACTCATTAAGGAGGTCCCCAATGTGGATTATTAAAGAGGCCTACTCTAAATAGTTGGGGGACTTATTAAGGATCCCCCAACGTGGCTTATTAAGGAGGCCCAAACATTTTTGTAAGATAGACACGAATCTGAATGAGATAGATATGACTCTCTAAGGATTAACATAAATATCGAGAAAATAAACATGGATCTTTTGTAATAGATATAAATCTTAAGAAGATATACATGGATCTTTGGGATAAACATGAATATCAAGAAGATAGATGTAAAATCTTTCCGGATAAATGCAAATATTGGCAAGATGTACATGAATCTTTAGGGATAGACACATAGTATCTCAAAGAATCTACCATGATAAGCACAAATCATGTGGTTATTCAGGATAATTGCAAACCTGGGTGGTTATTTTGGATGACTACAACTGGGTTGGTTTTCGCCATATAAATAGAGACTGAAAGCCAACTCAAAAGGTACACATTCTCTATTCCTCTTATTACAATACACCTGCCTCTTACTTGAGTGTCTTTTCAGGTACCAATCTCCGGAGGATCAAGGCGACGACGAGGATCGAATCATCGTATAACATCTCGAAGATTGTTCGGGAGATTAATTTTGCACCAACATCTTTTGGCGCCGACTAAGGGGATTCGTGTAAAAGAATCGTGTTTTTACATTGAGAAAAATCACGCATGAACCCATTCAAAAAAAAAAAAAAAGTTACAGAAAGCGTTGCAAAAAAACAACAGAAAGCGTTGCTGAAAACGCTTAAGAAATGTTGCAGAAAACCCCCAAATAGCAACGAAAATAAGCATTGCAGTCACTTGCGTGTAACCTCACGTCTATATCAATTTCTAGCTAATCACATCCGTTCGATCTTGTCCAGCCTCACATCAAACCACGAAGATCCAGCCGCACACACAACTTTAGATTGGAACATTCTGGATCGTCTGATATGGTCCAACCTCAAGTGTAGCTCCTGATCCAGCAGATCCAGGTCGTCTGAAATGGTCCAGCCTCTTGTCTAGCATCAATTTGGTGCTCATCAAGACTACCCAGTCAACGTGTGAGTCATTAAGAGAAGCACAATCAACAGTAAAATGTCAGCAAAAAAAGCTGAGTCAGCAGAGCCATGTTACAAGAAAATGTTGAATCAGTAGTGACATGTCATAAACTTGATCTAATAGGCATTGCCTGTGATGCCACATACTCGGTTGTTTCATAATCAATGGTGACACATCAACAGAAGTGGTCCAGTCAACATCACCACACCATCAGTTGTGATCTACTCAACGCTGTCATGTCATCGATCTTGGTCCAGTTAGCACTGCCACGTCAGCATTGGTAGTATTTTCAACACTGACATATCATCAATTTTGGTGCAGTCAACACTACTATATCCTCGATTGTGGCCCAGTCAGCGCTGCGTCAGCCATCATAACACACACTTTCACAATCTTGTTTCGTCAATATCTCCTTCGTTACTCATCCGATTTAGTGATTTTTGCCTCGTTAAAATCGTCTTTCGATTCCCCACGATATGGAAGAGGGGATTGCTCAGACTCTTCGATGATTATCCTTGCATCACATCACAAGCAATTCAAAGAGGAATAATTGGTGATGCAGACACCGGTGTTCGAGAAATTTAACCCTCGTTGTTCATCCGCTTGCAGAAGGCATGAAGACATAACACGCAACACCAACGTTAAGATCACATTCTGCAAGAACTTGTAGATTTGAGAAGAAATGCTTGGGCGACACAACAAGCATAGGCAGAGAGGCGACCAGTCTCATGGTCGACTAATACAAAATCTGAAACAAGATTAAACCCATTCGGTGGTAGAAGTATTTGAGTTACAAGAAAATTCAAATTATAACAATTTGAGACGATATAACTCCAGTCTTCCCAATGAAACAAGAACACATGGATATGGTGGGAAGATATTTTGATTATTTCTAAAAGGCATATAACCATGTTACCATCTGACGTCAAACATCAAAGGAGGTCAATAGAAACCAATATAGCTTACCTCGTAGGCTAAAATCATATCATAGAAAGAAGAATTCGTTAACTGCATTGATGGCAAAAAAGGTCATAGGTGTGTGTTTGCCTTAGCTTGTAGATACCCGATTTTCAAATCCTGGTGGTGGTGGGAGTGGGCGATCGAGACATGTAACCCAAGATGGGCATTTTGTCAGCCATCTTGATCCAATGCACAACTATGACTCTGGAACAATGTGCAGGATTATTAGGGAGAGGAACTCCTTCATATCCATATTTGTCAGAGCCTGCAAGAAATATTCTGCCCTTATTGAGGATAACATACCTCTCCATTGCCTTGTCAAAACCCTCGTCTCCACACCAAGCTATTCTAAGCACGACACAACAATGTCGTCGTCGTATCAAGTGCACCCTTGCCCAAGATAGACTATACTAGGGGGCGTCTTTCGTGCTTCGCTGTTGGCAGCTCAAAAACAGGCATGAAAAGGCTCTTGCAAACCTTTATACAATAATAGAATCAGACGCAACACGAAGCTCAATGGTCTGATGGATAAAGCAAGAGCTAAGGCAGGAGCTAAAGATGGAACCAAATGAGCAAAGAGAAATGTCTCGCCAAAGGCTGGATCTAAAGCTTGAGCTGAGGCAGGAGCTAAAGATGAGGCCAAAGGAGCGAAAGAGGAATGTCTCGCTAAAGATTAAATCTAAGGCCGGAGCTGAGCCAGTAGCTAAAGATGGGGCCAAAGGAGCGAGAGAGAAGTATCTGGCTAAAGGCTGGATCTAAAGCTAGAGCTGAAGATAGATCTATAGAGCAAACAAGAAATGTCTCGATAACAGTTGGGTCTAAAGCTAAAGCTAAGGATGGAGCCAAAAGAGCGAAAGATAAATGTCTCACTAAGGCTCGAGCTAAAACTAGAGCCAAATGAGAAAACAAGAAATGTCTCAATAAAAGGTGGAACTATTTGCGATGGAGCCATACCTGCTCTATATTACTCAAAATCACGACAATAATTGCTTGCAGCGCTCCCACATCGATACTGTATAATTCTTTCGGGAGGATGATGCGAAATGATACACCAAGAAATGCATTACCTGGGGGGGTCAAATACTTGTTGGTGCAACCAATATTTCACCAATATCTGGAGTTCGTCATACCAGCCGGAATGTTGAAAGCTAGGAGCGGCCAAGTAGCATCTTACAAACGCCACGAAAGCACGATAAAGGAATACAAAAAGGCCAAATATGAAAAGTGGAGAGATCCTTCGGGATGTAAAGAACTTATAACAACCACTACGCTTATGAACGGAATGAAGAACCAACGACTATTGAAGAGTTGGTGGAGATACAAATCGGCAGTAGAAATCGGGCTCACATCCAGAAAAATTCCTCAGATACAGGTGACGCAAAGGTTAATTTCTCAAGCGTCCGACAAATGCAAGTCTTTCTTTCAAACTATGAAAAAGGTCGAAAGCTTCGAGTGAATGAGAACCGTGAGAACGCTTTCAACCAGTAAAAAAGGTATCTAACCTCATCTCTTGTTTAAAAAGGTATCTAAACTCACCTATTGTCTTGGCAATTTAAAGATATTTGGTTATGCATGATTATGATGTGAGCGCGGTGTTGTTCATTCTGGAACCTGATGAGAAGCCAGTCTATTTCGTTAGTAAATCACTAATGAAGGCAGAGGCTAGGTATTCAAAATTGAGAAAACAGGCACTAGCTTTTATGCAGGCAACAAGATGACTAAAACCATGATTTCGAGGACGGAGACTTGTGATATACATTGAGTATCCCCTAAACAAAAGGTGTGGATGTAGTTTGACCACAACAATGCTGAATCTAGTATCCGGATCCAACCAAACAACGTGCTTGTGTTCAAGAATTTCGTTCTCAAAATACTCGCGAGAGTTCCGACTTTGAAATGTCGTCAAGCTAAGTACAAGACTCAAGCACGACAATAAGATACGATCTCAACATTCCTTACTAGGATAATTTGTGCAAACAGGCGCATTCAGAATCAACAAGTTAGGCTTAATTTTCTTAACCTATCAATGAGTTGAGGCTTCATTGTTCGATGCAAACTCCAAAGTAAAGAGCGCCACAAATCCAACTGTTGTCAGGCGTGGCACGCGTGCCCCCTGGCACTGTAGCTTCACCAAACGCTGTCAGTCGAGGTCCATGTGACTCCTGCTAGTCTAGTTCAAATTGATGTCATCAAAGGTCCATGCGACTCCTGATAGTACATTTTTGCTTCAAACTTCTATCAGCTGAATTACACTCAACTGCCGACAGTCAGTCAAATTTCAATCAACAACTGCTTCTAGTTCATTTCTACCTGCAAGTGATGAAAACCCAGTTTCATCATCGACCACAACGGCCTAGATTGCGGACGACATATGTGACATCTCAAGCATTACAATGAAGATTCTTAGGTACATCAAGAATAATCTTTGCCACAACAACAAGCATGAAACACCTATCTCAAGACTTGTCTCACTCATGAGCCTCACAAGTCCTCCAACTACCATAGAGTCTCCCCTAGTACGCAGGTCAACCCATTGTAGTATTTCACAGTAGGGGCGTCTTTGAAGTTTTCTCCGCAAACTATGGGGCGAGCGAAGTTCTTCTACAATAACGATTATTCGCACTTGGGGGGCGAGTTACGTCATCTAACGACTGTAGCTGTTAGAAATTTACCAGGCTCAACTACCCCGAGTTATTTCTACTCATGTGCACTAAACCCGTATCAAAAGACACTTCTCCTCTAAAAGGGTTCGATGCGCTAGGAAAGAACACCACCAATAGTCCATCTATAGGACACAGTTGGAGTAGAATCAGCCTGATCCCAATCCAATCTAACCTCTCGAATCCTTTCCTTAAGGGAAGATGATCCCTGTTAATAGAGATCAGTGAGGACAGACCCCCAGTGATCCAGTGCTTCGAGCTAAAGGTGGAGGCCCTCTTTGAAGCGAGAGACCATAATTCTTGGATTTATCCTTAAGTGAAGTTCCCAGCGAAGTGACAACGCCTCGTCAATTGATGGAATCGGCTTGGTGAAAGAGCGATCAGACTCGCATTTCATTCTTTTTTGTGTCGTTCAGTAACATGTTTATATACAACTAAGTAAGTTACATTAGGATCTTTTGGAGTTTCATTATTATCTGTCTTCAGGTTCTTGATTTTTTTTTTCAAAATCATCTTCACTTACAGGTGAGATGTAATCAAGCATATTTTTCACCGCACCTTTAAGATTGGTGAGTTCATTCTTCATAACCGCTATGTCACTTTTCAGGGTTTGAAGTTTTTCTGCAGCGGTAACTAGCTGAACCTTGATGACTTCAATGTCTCGTAATAGATTAAAAGTAATTTCAGCAGAGATCGTTGTGTCTTTATCCTTCTTTTGATTGTCAATAGCATTGAAGCAAACAATAGTGGGAGAATACTCTTGAAATTATAGAGGGTCAACTACATCTTCTTTGAGAGATCTCTTATCCTTCCTTTCACCACCAACACCAACACAATTTTTTGCTCTGTTCATCTTCCTCGTGTGACACTACGAGTTATTGTGTAATGGTACTTGAATGTGATTTCAAGTTCTATCAGGTGTGGTATATATATATATATGCACTACGCCACAGGGGCCTGTTTGTAACGCTTATAGACGTTGCGCAGAATTAAAGCAACGTCTATTAGCGTTGCGAATACGGCGTCACAAATTTTTCGTGACGTCTATTAACGTTGCTCTAATTAATTAAAGCAACGGAATTTACGTTGCTTCTTCCGTTGCTCTTTTTATTTAAAGCAACGTAAAATAACGTTGCAGAATTTATTTAAAGCAACGTTTTTATAAATGAAGCAACGTAAGTGACGTCACCACACGTCACCACTTCCGTTGCACTTTTTGTTATAAGCAACGCAAGTGACGTCACCACACGTCACCACTTCCGTTGCCCTTTTATTTAGAGCAACGCCTATAAACGTTGCAGATTTTTTAATTAAAATTAAAATAAAATAAAATTACAAAATAAATAAATTATGTATTTAAATTAAAAAAATGTATTACAAATCTATACAAATACAAATACAAAAATCTATACAAAAGAACCCCAAATATCATCCAATACAAAAATCTTTACAAAAATCTATACATGTGCGAGCAAATGAGAAAAACAGAAATGATGACAGCAAGAGGAAATGCAGGATACCAATCTCATTAGAAGTTTGAAAAATGTCGAGAAGGTAAAGAACCAACTATCATGTACATGGCATGCATGTAGTACGGCAAATATTATTGAACAGATAACGATGAAAAGCTCCAATCGTAACTGATAGCCATTCAAAATAACCGACACAATTGCAACACATACCTGTGATGACTGCATAATTTGAACTGATATATACTGGGAGACAACTAGCAACACGGGTAAAGCAAGATATGCTGCGGTGTCAGACCATCCAAGGGGTGGATGACCATCCTGTATAGAACAAATCAGCTCAGGATGAGAACCAAGAAGTAATTAGTGAAAATCCAAATGAAATCTAATCGCATGTATGCAACAAAAATAATTTCCAAACTGGTATCCAGAAAAACCCCTCTGTTAGAAGTCCCTTCACGTTAGGAGGAAATACAATTAGGGCATAAGAGTGGACTGGGGAAGTGAGACAAATTTAGCAGCCCCTATCATTAAAAATGCAATGGTTACCTCATCTGCCACGTTGGAAAGTGCTCGGTATAGTCCAATCCATACGGGGATTGTGGCAAGTGTTGGCAGGCACCCTGGCACACGGAGTATGAGTACACTTCATTAATTTATAAAAACAGGTAGAGGAAGGCTAGTTGCCTAGTTCTAATAAAAACTAAACAAAAGAACTATGCAATGTATTGTCAAATATTACGCTTCTTTCCCCTAAGTTCTTACAACAGTGTTGTTCATGATAAGTAAAGTACCTGCCAGTGGGTTAACTCCTGCTAATTTATACAAACGAGCTGTTTCAGTTTGTATTTTTTCCTGCAAACAACAAAACTTCTTAAGAAATATACTAACCAAACCAAAAATTCAGCTTAAACCACTTTCAATTTCAAGTTGCCAAAACTTTTATCGAAGTTGAAGCTTACATACCCCATTTCCCGCATACAGTTCTTGAATAGCCTTCACTTGCGGTTGTAATGTTTTCATTGCCATTGCTGATTCAACCTAATAAATCACCCATTCATTTCAACACTTAAGAATCAACTTCATTCCTTTAATAAGACAACCTCAAATGCAATACATATAGAAATATACATTACTCAACAGAATCTGAATACAAAAATTATTCACCTGTTTCTTAGTCAAAGGAAACGTAGCTGCCTTTACAAGAACTGATAAAAAATGGAACAAAAGACATATGTCTAAGAAAAAAGAGCTATGTGGTGTGTCACCTAGAGCGATGAAAGCCTGGTTCGGAAGAAGAAAAAAAAATAGCATTGCGAATGCCAACTTAAAGTTTCATGAAAATAGTACCTGATTCAATTTCTTCGCTAGCTGTGGTACACCACATTGATCAGAAACGCTACTATATACCTGCATCGATTAACAACACCTATATAACCAAGCTGGAGAGGGATAAATTTTCCAAGCAAAAGATTACGTGCATCAGTGCCACGGTCCATAATATCCAACTGAGGTCATAAATGGAAGACAGTTATAAATGCTCATCAACAAATAATGAAAGCAGCAAATTACTGTATTACGAATCAAGAAATGAAGAAACAAAAAGAATTTGTACCTTTGTGATAACACCAATTATTCGATTACCTTTGTGATAACACCAATTTGTACCTTTGTGATAACAGTGTTAAAAAATCAAATGCTTAGGCCAAACTTGGACCCACCATCAAACATGCAGCTTCTAGAAGAGATTTTCCGGGTAAATATTTACCATCAGGATCAGCAGTTCCTGCTATCTGAATTAAGCAAAGATACAGGCCAGCTATGGGGAGTTGATATCATTAATAGGCCGAAAGGTTATGTAGCAGTCATGATATATCTTTAGTTACCGATTCCCTGCTTATCATGAACTTTTCGAGCTATGATATTGCCGAAACAGAAGATCCAACACGACTTATCATTTAACAGTCAATTTCCCATCAATTTTTGAACTTAATGCACCCCAGGGGTTCAGGTGAATGATGGTGGGTGGGTTGGGCTTACAAGTTGACTTCTAGATGTGTTTGATATATTAGAAACAGATGGAAAGAACAGAAAAGGGACCCGATACGTACTTTGATCACTTAGGAGTGATGAAGGATTCCTTTGTTGATGTGCAGCGGATACTCCATACTGTTTTCAGGAAACACAACATAAAGAAATAGAGTGAGTGACAAAATAACAATTACTGAGTGTGACAACAACATCACATCCTTTCATGAACAAAATTTTTAACGACAACAATCAGTATAACCATTGTTACTACTCGCTTTTCAGCAAACTATTAATCTGAAATTCAGTAATTCTGTAACTATTTTGTCATTGCCATCAATACCGTACAACCTTTGCCTACAAACATATTTATTAGAGATTTGCTTGTATCAAAGTTATATTAGAAATCATGTATCACATAAATAACGTAATGGGTGAAAAGTGACAAACCTGTGTCCTAGGCAACAGTGTTTGTGATGCAATATTAGATGACATGTTTGGAATCTGAAAGTAGAAAACAAATGAGAAAGGCCTTGCACTGTTAGCAAACTTTTTAAACTACAAAGGAGGAAAAGAACACCATTATACCGTGCCTTATTCTTAATAAGCTTGCTAAATTGTAATGGATGCTGCAATATAAGAACCATGAAACTGGGCGAAAATCGGGGAAAACATGCAGATGTAGTGGCAGAAAAAAACTCAGGATTGACTCAAATGCCAATTAGGAAGAGACACATCTTTTTCAGAAAGCATTCGAGACTTTTTGGAATTAAACAACGACATGCCCACCCTATAGAACTCATTGTTTAGTCGGTAATACAAAGAACATTACCTTTATACCATCCCTAGAATGTGCTCTTGAAGAGCTGTGTTTTATTGTGGAATCATATTGCAGAAGCAATAAAGTCGGGGAAAAACAAAACAAAAATGAAAAATGAAGTCAAACCATTTGAGAGTTCGGTGACGATTGAGCAGCGCTGAACAATGCATTATTAGCAGTTCCAGCAAGCTGGCTTAAATGATTCCTTAGATTTCCTTGGTTGAGTTGGTTTTTCCCAATGGCGTGCTGCATTTGTCCAGATTGCAATTGCCTACCTTGGAATTGCTGGTTTCCTAATGGCTGAGAATATTGCATCTGGTGTTGCCCATGTACCAGGTAAAAAATTGCTTCTTAGTAGAGGTTGATTTTGTAGAGAATCAGGACAGTATATTAAGAAAAAACAAAAATATATTTGTAGACATACCGTTTGGATTTCTGAGACGTCCCTGACAAATCATGCAGCTGCGATAGCTGGGTCTGTCAACAAAAAGCAAAAGAAGGAAACGGTAGATGAGATGGAAGGACTTCGTTTTTATGATTAAGATATGTAAAGTCCATAATGCAAAATATCCCAATCTAAGCTTAGCCTATTAGCTTTTGTAAATACAAAATCAGAGACTCATAGAAATTGAATAGATGAAATAAGTAACATTAAAAACTACGCAAACAGAAATTTAATCCCTAAAGACCCAAATTCCAAAGTTGAGTTCATTCCAAAAGGCGAAGTATCATGGGCAGCTAGCTAGAACAAAAATTAGCTATAAACTTTCCGAGCTGCGGGGTACAAAGTTCTGCAAATTTCCACAGTGCACTTAGCCTATTGGCTCTTGCAAAGAAAAAATCAGAGACTCAATAGCAACTACCAAATACGATACTGTGCGAAACAAATTAAACTGAATGGGAAATCTATGACTAACCCTCTAAAGACGACTCAGTTGAGTTTGTTTCTGTTCACAATCTAAGAGCTTAAGAGTCCTGGAGTAGATCTAATAGCTTAAGAGTCCTGGTGTAGATCGAATCTCCCTGAATCTAAACAAGACAAAACCAAAGCATACCCTTTACAGGAATCATCACAAAACAAAAACCCATAACATTATACATCATACTTTCAAAGAAAAAACAAAATTTTTTAGGTCAAAATCAAAATCAGGAACAAAACCATATAAATTTAACATCAGTAGTTAGGTTTAGGGTTTATACCTGTAGAATTAACGAATTTTACCTTCGCCCACAAACAAAATCAAATCAGTACAGATTGAGACCTAACCCTAGATATCAAACCCAAAATTAAAAATAACAATCGAAATTTTTGGCCTGAGCTTTTTGGGTTTCACCAACAGGGAAAGAAGAAGGTGGAGAAAAAAAAGATGAAGACGGAAGTTTTGGTTTGAGGAGATTTTTCTTCTGTTTCACCAAAAGGGAGAGATGAAGATGGAGAAAAACTGAGAGTGAGATAAGGTCGCGATAGGTCTGAAAGAAAAATATCAAGATAAAACGATATATAAATCAAGTAAATATATTTTCCAGTAAAAAGACAAATAAGACCCTGCATATGCAACGCTAGTCAACGTTGCCACACCGTTGCCTAATAAAAATAAAAAAAAATTATTTACAACAACGTTAAAAAAAAATTGCGCAACGTTATTTGACGTTGCCACGTGCGCAACGTCAAAAAACGTTGCAGATGCGAAAAATAAAACGTCACAAATCCGGGCCTGTGGCGTAGTGATGGGGTCTCATATTTGAGACAAAAGGGAAGTTTGATATAGTTTAAACTATATAAGGAAGTCGGTTCCGAAACAAAAAGTTTCGTTCGCGAAGTTCTGGAAGGTTCTGTTTCATGTTATCCAGAATAGGGGATTTCCTTTCACAAGAGACGTGTATAATTTGGTCGTCAAGTTCACGACTTTTCAAGAGCAAGGGTTTCCTTACTTTATTCACAAAAAAAAAAAAAAAAAAAAAAAAAAAAAAAAAAAAAAAAAAAAA
>JAJJMA010175577.1:13636-36567 GCA_023529015.1 Papaver nudicaule
AACTCAAGAATTGAGTGTGCATGCCTATATTGACAGAATTAGTGTTTACCCAAAATATGTTGGCAATAGACACATATTTAACCTCTTTTTGGCGAACCAGAAAATATATTTAAATATCAACAACATGATTTGATTTCTCATGAACTTTTCAGCTTACACACGTAGACATTCCCATGAGTCATGTTCTCGACTCTTGCCTTATGAGCCAGAGGCAGGGAGAAGTTTTAGAGGCAGAATGTTAAAATGTTGATATTCACATTGAGTCATTATATTTTGGACTCATAATGGATGTGAGAGCACACGAATAGTATGTGCTGTAAGACAATTTCTGAGATTGCTAACAGATTTTGTGGCTCAGAATTGTAAATATAACTTCATTGGAGCATCGCTCAACAACAACAGAGAAACTTCACGTATGCTTGATGCTTGTGGTTTTCGTTCTGAAACCCTTTATTTATAGCACTCAACAAGATAGGTTGCTTAGGAATAAAGCAACTAGTTTCTTAACCTACAAGTTAGCAAGTGCCCGTGTAAAATGAACCTGTTACTTGACTTCCACACACAAAGAAACCTATATTTATCACAATTGGAAATCTTTATCATTTATTTGCCAAGTGATTTGTTAGCTCAGAATCACTTCAAGATTGATATCCAACAGACCAGAGATAATCTTTATCTTATTGACACATTGAGAATCGGACGACAAAAGATATTTTCGTGATAACCAAGTCCAACTAAGAGATAAAGGAGTCAGAAGTTTATCCCGTGTGAAATTCCAGAGAATATTCACTTGGACGGTTCGTGAACCATCCTTCTGAATTCCGACCAAATTCATCGAATCTGTGGTTCACGTACATGTACATGTACAAATTGATGTTTTGGAACTCAGGAGTGAAATCCGGAGTCACTGTTCACGAACCGGTTCGTGAACCGCCATTGTTGAGAATTAGGGTTTAACTGGATCCGCTGGAAGTTCTGGGCTGGGCCAGTACTTAGACGTGTTATTACGCCCTCAGCTGTAATCCACCGGACTCTTGCTCAAGAGTACTCCTTTAGATTCACCCATATCCTACAAGTGATTTGCAAGCAAACCATTTCAATGGAAAATGGTATCGAATCTATCTCACGCATCTTGTAACCTTAGTATTCGTGGGAACCAATACTAACATAACACATGGTTATGTAGACAAGAATACGATCTCAATCGCTATTAGTATCTCTACTAAAGTAGCCGACTATTTCGAAAGATATAATTAGTAGAATAGAAGAATTTCCATAAAAGCCATAACTCCTACTAACCTTTTGTCGATGAAGAATAATTGATGTCTTCTTTGTCTTCACAGTCATCGTCTTCAAGGTCTCTACTACTTTGTCTATATCCTAATTCCAAAATCTAAACTCTAGTAGGCTAAATCAAGAATTGTGTTTCGACACCTAAAACTGACAACTAGCTTGACATACCAACGCTAGTGGGTTTGACTGGACAATGCCCTAACAGATCCCACTTTTATTTGTCAATAAAACACAATGGCACAATAGTGAGATTCAAGAAGAAAACCTTGTAGTATACTGTCCTCTTTTGTTCTTGCGAACAATTCCTGCATTCTTATCTAGACAGTACATAGATAAGAATGGTGAGTCATAACACACTAGGTGTTACGGCGAGTGTTTTCCCACTCATTTTGTGTCAACAATCTTGTTTATTTTCCCTCTTTTGACTTGGAAAAATTATCATGGAAGTTGCTATCGTCAAAATAAGGTTCATTGGTTGAGGAGTTACCTGAAGATTTTTGTTCCCTTTGACGAGTATAATTCGTGAGATCTTTATTCTTTGAAGATCTTTGCTCGTTCCTTTGTTTCATGTTTTTGATGAGATTTTCATACCTTGAAATAAGCTCGTTCAAGCTTTCATCTTGCAATACTTCTATACCTTTTTCTTGATTGTTGACAGAAGGTATTTTCTTTTTATGAACCAACGATGTGCTTTTTCAACAGAATTGTTGAAACTGTGATTTCCAAATCTCCAGGGTTGCGAACCAACTATGTTCTTAGATCCAGCTTGTGCCTTATAGGTTTGTCTGGGTGAGACCAATGATTGGGACGAGTGGTTCCTTTTATTTGACCGATTTCTTTTACAATGAGATCCAATTTTCGTTGGAGATCAATCATTCTATTATTCTCAAAGTTTTTCCCAATTTCTGTACGAATATGAATATTCGTTTTGCAATTTTGACAGAGCATAAGTGCATCTCTAGACTTTCTAGTCTTTGGGTGGTGACAGGTGTTACTACAACTTTTGGTTTTTGCTTGGGAATGGTAGCAATGTTACCAGATGCTGGAATTATTTGATTAACAATGAGTTTGCGTACTTCATCATTGCGGAGTGCAATTTCTCTTTTCAATTCCATTATATCATCACAAGCTATTGTTAAAGAGGATTTGAAATTTAATCCTTCACTGACAGAATCAAGTTTTGGATGTGTATCTGGATCTGTTTTAGCAATATGATGGATAAGTCGATTTACCTTGTGTTTAGGACGAGTAATCTCAAATGTTTGAAACTTCATGTGATTTACAAGTCCAACACTTTCTTTTGTGGCTTCTGAGTCAGAGTCATCAGAAATACTGAAAGGCAAGGTATCTTGAAGTTTTGGTTTAATCATCTCATCAAGAGATTCAGATAGGGATGATGAACCGACTTCAACAACAGCCTTATCTGAGTCTTTTTCTGGTGTACTGGAAGAAGACATGATCAAGATTCGAAAGCGTCAAACACAGACAGTTACATCTTCCAAGTGTTTTCCGGCTCTGATACCAACTGAAAAATAGGGGATACCGAGATATACCACCAACTTTTAGTTTCGTGAACCTTGTTGATTAGGTTGCTTGAACGATCTCACAAATCAATATTCAAGCAACAACCCGAGTATAGTTCTAGGAACCGAATCCCAACAAGAACAAGTTCTTGTAGATATCAACAGAGATGGATTCACTCTAGGGTATGAATCAACAAACTTGCAATACTCTAATTATATAGATCATAGACAATATAATGCGGAAGAGAAAATTAATGCTAGACACCATAAGTTTTGTTAACGAGGAAACTGCAAACCAACAGAAAAACCCCGGGACCTCGTCCAGATGTGAACACCCACAGTAATAAACGAATACAGACGCTAGCCTACTCTCATACTTCGGACTGGAATGTATCGAGACTAAATTAAACCTCCAAGCAACTCAGCTACCGTTGTGCTCCTACGTCTCTTGACTCTCACAGAAGCCTACGTACTTGATTCCCCTAGCTGACGTCCTTTACAGGCCTAGGAGTTGCTCCACTTCCCTTCGTGAAGACTAGCGCTACCCTGCCTCTAACATGATGCCTGGTGTACTCGATTGTAATTAAACAAGAATACGATTCTGATTTCCTTTAGAATAAAGTCAAGGTTAATGGAAATCTGCTGATTAGGGCTTATTGATCTAGCCTAAACAGCTTTACCTCGTAACACGTGACGAACCTAATATTAAACCTAGTTCGTGAATTTGCGTTATGGAACTTCTAGGTCTTATAACACCGAGTGCAGCCTTACAAAGTTTCTATCAAATCTTGGTCATTGTTGATAGGTGCCTTAAAACACCTACTCAAAAGTACCTTATCATACACTTTAGTTAGCTTAAGCCTCGTACATTGGTTATTTAACGTCGTTTTCTATTTTGCAGGAACAATACCCTTAAGTCATAAAAAGAAAGAAAACAAGATGTAATGTCCAGAAGGAACTAAAGGCAAGAGTCATATCTGCCTTGGTGGTAGGGCTGAGCAACGGATGGGTACCCGCTGGATTTATCCAATCCGATCCGCACTTTGGCGGATGGGTACCCGATCCGCCATTTGGTGGACTGGACACGGGTTGTGTTTTAAATCCGCCATTTTGGTGGACTGGACACGGGTAAATCCGCCAAATCCGTTGGGTACCCGACCTTAAGGGTAATCTTGGGATGATACCTATATATCAGGGATATTATAGGAAAGTTTATATTTATATAAACAAATGTGTACGGTTAAGCCTCGAGAGATTACAGTGAAGAAGTAGCGGATATTAGGGATTCGTGAGAAGCAGAAATTAGGGTTTTCTCGTCTATGTGTTTGGTGGTTTCTATGATTTGATTGGGTTTCAGAGGTTGTACGATTAAGAAGTGGGTGAGAGTTTCTGTCTCTACATCGATTCTTCAATGCACTTAGCAATTTAATGATTAATTCTTCATTGCAATTATCATAGTTTCGTTTTGAAGATGGGATATTTGCTGCTTGTTCTGGCTCCATGAGTTTTTTTTTTTCTTTTTGCGAAACTTAAACAAAATCCACGGACTATCCGTATCCAGTCCGCTCACCCGCTAAACCCGAATCCGCCAGGTGATGGACTGGACACGGGTGCAGTTTCCAAATCCGCCATTTGGGCGGACTGGACACGGGTGGTACCAAACCCGCCAAAATCCATTCGTTGCTCAGCCCTACTTGGTGGGCTGTACAGAGCTAGCCCAGATGAAGCTGTGAAATGGGCTTAGTGCAACTAGTAGGCCCACTGGGAAGAGTGTGAGATTCGCACACTTGGTAAACACACATGTGCGTGCATTGAAGGCTGCCGAAAGAAAGAAATCAGGTTCCAGAGAACCAAAACCTAACCAAGACTAGGTCATTTCTGACCAGTTCCGTCTCCTCTCTCAATTATTTCTGGTCACAACCAAGTTTGTTCGAGAAGAAGCAAGAAAGAAGGTTTTGGAGATGGCTGTGATAACATGGATACATGGTGGGTTTTGGTGTTGTTCGTAGGGGGTGATGATGGTGATTTACAAAGGCTCTGATTTGGTTCGATTCGTGGTGAAATTGGGGGTAATTTATGGTTTGAAATTCATCCAAATCTGGGAATAGAGTTGCTGTTGTTGCTGTAATTTTGAAGCTGCTGTAGCCACGAAATTGAAGGTTAGAGCTGATGCTGCTGATTCATGGGAAGCTGTAGCTGGTGACATGGGTTCACGATGGATTTAGGGATTTTTACTGAGATTTTTGTGTTCATTCTCAAAGAGTTGATGCAAACGAGGAAATGGGTATTAGCTGGTGGAAACTGGGGTTGATTTTTGTCTGCAAGAACCAGAAAATATCAAGGACAGAAATTGTGGTGAACTGGTGGAGTCGAGCTGTTGTATTGTGGTGTTGCTGCAGGGATGGAATGGCTTGAAATGGGTTGGATGGTGCTGGTTGATGTGTGCTGTTCATCATGGTTCTGTGGAGTCTGGTGGCTGAATTTCAAGAGGCTCATGAAGCCATCACAATTACAGAGATGGGTGTTGATTGCTGGAGATTGTGGTGAAATTGTGGCTGAACTCAAGGGGGTTAGATGCTGCTGAGTTTCAAGGGTTCTCTGGGCTAAAATGTGATATGAAATCCAGTCAAGGAGGAGGCTTGATGATGCTGAAAGATGATGGATGCTGTAATGATGATAAGGGCAGGAGATGGTTGACAAACAGATGAGAAAACTGGCAGTCTGTCCAGATTGCGGAGTGTTGCCGTTGGTGTTTGTGCTGTAAGTTTGAACAGGAAGTATAAGGGTTTGTTACCATGGCTTGAGGTGGGGGTTGACAGGGGTTCTTGGCTGCTGTACTGGTGACTTGTGCAGTTGAAAGTAGTGAAGAAGAGGACTGTTGTTATGGGCTTTGTGGCTGGATTTCAAAGAAAGCAGCTGGAAGGTTGTGTTTCAGGCGTGGGTTTTGGCTTGGTTATGCACAGTTCTGTCTAGAATTCTGGCAGAGTTTGAGAAGTGGTTGCTGTGGGTTTCTCCTGTGACTTTGGTGGACGGCTGTAGGGGTGTGAATTCAGAAGATTTGGACCTGACGTAGAAGGCTTTAGAGAATGGAAACTTGAGCTCTATACGTGTTTGAATATAATGTGGATTTGGACAGGGCTTTTTGTCGACTGTTTTGGGTGTTGGATGGTCAGAACTGGAGGCCTACCAGAGTTGGGTATGGAAGGAAAACAGGGTATTCATCTGATACGGTTTTGCAGGGTTGAGAAGGTTATAAAAGACAGACGCAAAAGAAGAGGAGAACATCTTGACAACATCTTTTGGAGGCGCAGGGAAAGAAAGCTAAAAGAACCTAAGTTTGATTTCTTATTTTGCTTTTAAGTTTTGCACTTTATTTTTTTAAAAGATGTTATTGAGTATTTCAATGAACATGAGTAGCTAAGCTTTTATTATTGGTTAGGGTTGATTTCAAAACCCGAGACATGGATTTATGATTGATATTCAATAAGCGATTTTCCGCAATTATTCTTTTTATTGCAAGTTCTACCATGCTATTATTATAAATGTTATTTGATAGTTCAAGTTCAAAATTGAATTGTTGATTAACAATTGCTCGTTGAGATATCTTGCATCCGTAATTGTGTAGGAAATCTCAACACAAGTAGCAATATATTTGTGTTGATGAAGAGATTTTGTTAAACACTTATATTTAGAGATTGACACTAGTGTATGAGTCGAGCTTATGTGCTCATCACTAGGAGTAACCTATTTCATAGAACCTAGTGCATTCAAGTGAGTTATATCTAGAGAGCTTATTCTAGGTGCTCACATGAATAGAATCCTTGAAGAGAACTTATTCTTTTAGGTGAATATAGGAGATAAACGGAGTAGATGAGCTTATATCTACTCTAGGGTTGCTAGTATCGAATAGATTGTAGAGAATTTGCTTTATATCAATTTGATTCTTGTTTCGTGGTCGAGAATGATTCCTTAATCAATGTTTCTCTCTTATTTGATCACACCTTCCCAATTTTCAGAAATTTTCGTTATTGAAAGACAACAAACTTGAACCTTATAACAACTTGAACTCGCACCTCCTTGTGGAACGAATTCGAATTACCTTGCTACTTCTTAATTGAATTTGTAAAGAGTCGAGAATATATTCTTGATAGGTTTGACACCTTATCAATTGTATGATTGAATAAATCAATCGACCCAAGATACAAGATCAAGGAATTTTACTTCTGACTTGTGCTTCACGATCCTCAAGTGAAGTCTTTCAAATAGTCGTAGTCCAAGAAAAGGACTTCGAGATGACGACCAACCTTTATGCAAGGAAAAACAGATGTGTAGAGGATTTTAGTTGTATCTTGCAGAAGGTCATCTATTTATAGTGATCATCAAGGGAGGATTTGCTTTAAAGTTAAGCAACCTTGCGTAGGGCTCAAACAAGTTTCCAAACTTCGAAAGTCCATAGGCTTGCTTTGCGGTCCAACTCAATCTTCTTCTAACCCATTGGTCGAAACCTAAAGGTTGTGAGAAGACTCGCCTTGATCCAATGAAGGATGGCATCGGCTCAAACAAGTTTGACCATGCGTGGAAAATGTGGAAGAGCTCCATGAGCCGGATTGTGTATGAGTTCGAGAATCCAAACACAACCGACCAAAAATTTCAATGATGAAATTTTCCATGGCTTATATGAACGCGTTCATGAACGCGAATATAGAGCAAACAGTGGAGTTCAGGAGAATTACTGAACTCATATGGACGCGTTCATGAACGCGTACATACAAAACTGGTTCGTTTTCTGAAATGCCTATCACCAACATATGAACGGGTTCATGAACGCGTAGAGTGTTGAGGTATATTTCAAGAGACAACTCTAGTCACTTCTACTTAGTCATATGATCACAAGTAATGTGAAATGCTAAGAGAAATAATCCTTAAAAATCCTTCGGATCACATAAACAACATCATAGACTATTTTAAATGATAGAATGGTAAATACGAAACTGAAAGGTAAACCTTTCTAACCTTTAATGAGGACGATATGTTTTATCAAGTATGTAAGCTCCGGTCTTTATCTTCAGTGGTCTTCCTCTCAAATACCTAATCCTATCCTAGTCCGAGTTGTATTGTAGACTTATCAAGGATTGTGTTTTTGTCATCTAAACTTAACAACTGACTTGAGATAGCAACATCAGTGGGTTCAACCGAGCAATGCTCTAACATATACATGATGATTCTCGAGTTCAAGACATCACTGATGCATTTCTTTTTTTTTAGTTTTAATTACAGTATATACTAGGTAAGATAGTGTCTGGACTTCTGACTGATTGCTACCAGCACCTACTATCGATGTCTTTTTAGGTTGCCTACTTTGATGCTGATGTTTATCTTCGCGTGTGAAAGATGCTGAAGTTGTCATCCACTTTTCAAGCATATGCAACACGAAGAATATAAGGTTACCAATACAATCCTCAATACAAAGTTAAAGAGCAATGCAAAGATGTGTTTTAAGAATCTGTTAGAGTTTTGGAAGAATTAGTTCAGTCTTGATTTGAGTGCATCTTACTAATATTAAAGGAACAAGTCGAGTGCACGTGCGTTGCACGTCGGCAAAGTCTTTCTCATACACATTTTTCCATTTTTGAAAATGTATGACATGCTATAACAAAATGTATTATAACCTATAGTAGAGGTTGTCTTAGTCTGCACATGGGTGATGCGCCTGCCGTGGAATTCCGCAGGCACATGCAATGCATGAAAAGTTTGAAAAAAATGCAACTTTAAATCAACATTGTTCTTCTCTTTTGTATCAGGTTTACACTGTCACTTGCTTTACGATGCGTAGTATGTCCATTCATGTAAATATTGCACTTCCTTCGATTTCTAGTGTGCGTGAAACCTTAGAGTCGAGATTTTCAGTAACACTTGGGCTTCTAGAGTGGTCATATTGTCATCTACCCCTTTGTTGAGGGTTTCCACTACCCATCAAATGACGAAGTCGAGCTTGAGATTTAACATCGTTAACATTCTGAGAGAATCAAAAAGAAATTTGAGGCAACAAATTGATAAATAAATGCTATAATCACAATAATATTGCTCAAATGATGAAATTATTAGCTTTCAAAGCTTGTATTATGCGAGTACATGTACATGTTCTCTGTGTTGGAAAGTAATTTTCATTTTGCACTCATATTAGAACCTTGTATTGTAAGCATACCCAATTTCAATATGTGTACTAAAGCATGTTTGAATAACCATCAATCTCAAACTTAACTTGTGGCACAGTCATACTCATGTGTATACCCCATTTCTAAACTGCAGTTTTCACATAAATTTTCTACAACCTATTGGCCTCAAGTAACAACAAAGTTGTCAAACAACCAAAAAGTAGTCTTGCTTCAGAAAATATCAATCAAAGAATAAAACAATCGACAACTATAATACTACTCTAATAGGCAACACTCTGCAATTTTAACAAACACTAAATACAATAGAAAACACAATGAACCAATTTCATAAATATTGCTAGCCAAGAGACTCTAGGTCGAGGACAGACCTAAAAACAGGATGGCATTTGGCACTAACTGCCCATCATATAGCTAGGGATGAACCAAGTTAACAAAAATGCTAGCTGGTTGTCAATTGATGTGGCTGGAATTGTAGTCTGTAGCTTGATTTTATCCTACGAAAGCAAAAATCACCTAGTACACTTTGAAACTATATCTACTCTCTCGGTACATTTCAGACACTATAATTAGACCTACCTAGGAATAAATTGAATAACCTATACTTACAGAGATATGAAGTTCATTCTCAGAAGTATCTTCTTTTTCCTTTTGAATTTAGGAGCTCTACTCGCCATTTCAGTTGCTTGTCCAACGTGTTCAATTCCAGCTCCTCCTCCTAAACTGCATAAACTCCCTCCTAAACAGCACCCCAAAGTTCTTCCTCCTCCCATAGAAACGACACCAACACCACCCGTTGCACCTCCATCTGTACTAAACCACCCACAGTAAAAAAACCACCTGTTAAGCCTCCACATGCTAAAACCCTAGCAATACCCCCACGAAATGAAACCACCAACTGTGAAGCCACCACCAAAGAAGACTCCGACTGTCAAACAACCAAAAAAGTCTCCAACTCTGAAACCCCCAAAACCATCCCCACCAACAAAAAAGCATGCTCCACCCACTGCTAAGACACCGCCATCTCCACCATGTCCACCACCAACATCTCCAACTCCGAAACCAAGACCCCCACCAAAAGTTCCAGCACCTAAACTAACATCACCAAAACAAACACCACCACCTAGAAAAAAAACCTAAATTATTTGCCCTAATTCCCAATAATTGAAGTAACAATCTATAATTAGGATTTCGGAGTCACATACCTTATCGAAGAAGATGAAAATACAGCTAATATATCATCAATTGGAATAACTCTGAACCACCATCTTCATCGCCATCATTATTTTTTTTTGGGGGAAATTGACATTGCTCTTCGATTGGGAAAATCGATTGAGTCGAACCATTATATTCATCATTTGATTTGTTGAAATCGACCCGAAACTTCATATCTAGGGTTTTCCCATGAAAATGAATTGAAGGTTTTCTCATACCGAGAAAGAAAGATAAAGAGTTGGGAGAAAAACAGAAATGAGAAGAGAAAAAGTAACCAAAAGGGAGGAGGTAGTGGGAATCGAACGCGAGACCTTCGTATAGCCTTTTATTTATATATCCCTTGTAACTTTTAATTATTACCAAATCTCTAGCGAAAATTAAAATCCTTAGAGGGGTAACTTAGTTATTTCCTGTCACACGATTGAAAGTTGTGACGGAATTTTTTACGGGATTTTTATAGATCCGACGGCTGGGTTCTAATTTTAAACGATCCGATGGCTACGAACACCAAAGATTTTAGATAGTGTTGCTCTCATTAAAAAGGGGGGAGATACTGATTTTTCAACCGACAGTAATTTACCATAACACCCCTCCGTGTTTTTGATCATTCTCTGTCTTCACCACATATAATCGTAGATTCTCTAAAGACAAAGGGTAAATAAGTATTCTATGTTTTCTAAATCTAAAACGCATCAATATTCAGTATGTTCTCTCTTCTTTCTCTTTCTTCCTTCTTCTCCAAATCGATTATAACAGACGACTGACGAGCCATCCCCAAATTCAATATTCAATTTTTAGGATTTCGAAATCTTGGTTTCCATTTTTTAGACCCAACCTGACTCAATTCATAAAATTTCAATTGAAATTTCGGTTTTAATTTTCCAGCCCTGTATTAAATTCTCTGTTATATCGACAAAAAAAGGTGTAATCTTCACTTAATTGAAAGATCAAACCAACAAGAACCAATCATTCATACATAAATGGGTTTGTGGAAAAGAACTTGATTACACTAGAGAATGAGCTAAAAAGACCAGGATGATACATATATTGTTATTGTTGACGATACTGTATTTAGGGGATTGAAATTTGGGAGAGTGAGAAAAAAAAGGGCAGAGATGGAGTGACTGAGCTGAGCAGTTTATATTTTTTATTTTATTTTCTGTTTTCGCCAACAGTTACAACTTACAAGTTAGAGATGATAAGGAGGGAGACAAGAAAAGAGAGAGTGAAGGTGGATTTATTTCACGGTTTTGGACTTGAGATATGCATGTGGTCTGTGGACACTTGGACTTGGGAATGGGATGTGCTAGCAGTAGCGCACTACACACCTGTATAAGTAATAAGTTGTGGTAACTTTTACCGTAAACATGTACTCTATTAAAAAAAACACTACGCAAGTCTGAATTGCTTGATTTAGAGAAAGAGCATTGCATATTTGCATCATTGCATGTTCATATCAAACATTAGTCGCGCTTTGTATTGTCAAACGATAGTCAGCTAATCTAGCTAGCTAAGAGCAAAGGCTATGGGCTTTCAAAACGAAAGAGTCACTCTTTCAAATGAAAGAGTGTGAACAAATGAGCAAATTTGCGTTCACTATGGGTAAAGACTAGACCGCTTTTACCCACTTTTCCCCCAAAATTTATCAGGTACTCTTTCACATGAAAGAGTGGATGAAAGTCTACTCTAAGCGGCTAAAGGTTAGCCGCTCCAAAAAAAATAACCAAAAACGGCTAAAGATTAGCCGTTTGCATGAAATGAGGAATAAAAAAAGAATGAAACATTAGCCGTTTCACTCAAATGCTTCAGCCGTTTCTTATTTCACTTTAAAACATTTGATACTACCTAGAATCGCACGTGTTTAGTTTTAGGTGGCCAATCATGTCGCGCCACCAAGACTAAAACATTGGCTAATTTATTAAAGTTTTTTCAAGCGGCTAAACTTTAGCCGCTTAGACCTTTATATTTTGCTTTCCATGATCAGTTTTACACACTTTCACTAAGTCTCTCTTTCAAAATGAAAGTGATAGAGTGCAAAAACACTCTACCCATAACCCTTGCTCTAAGTACTAACGTCGTTTCAAGAGAAAAGAATAGGCTCTATATTTATAAGATGAAATACATCTACGACATTTTATTCTAATTTTAGAGAACATTTATTAGTTGAACTCTAATTATATTAGTATTGATCGTCCGAGCATTAGGTTAGTGGTAGGCCAAGCGCATCGCGCATGGGTATAGACTAGTATAATTTAACTTAGTTGCTTATTTGAGTTTCAATCTTCTAGATGTGTTTGATTTTTATTAATGAATGAATGAAAGCTCTTAATATCATAGAGCTTCTCCAAAGGTTAATTTATAAAAATAAAAGTGCCATGCCACATAAGATACACAACAAAATTTATAAAAAATCATCTCTAACTCATAAATATGAAAGACCTTCACTGAAGGTGACGTGGCAAAATAAAAATAAAAATAGACATCCTCTAGGTGAGCCTCTAAATGTAGAGGTTCATGTCTTTTCATCATAGTCACATTTTATTAATAAAAATTATTCATATATATATATATATCAAATTTTATGCCAACAAACAAATTAAATGAATAATTCTCCACATTATGGGTTGGAGATAAAAAACAAAAATCCCTAATATCTAGGAAATTTTTACCAAGAGGGCCTAAAATGTAATGCAACATATGAAACATTTACATTCACCATTGGAGAAGCTCTTCGTATGAGCAGTGCAAAACTATAATAAATTGAGTATATAGAAAAAAGTTGAGAAGTGACCTTTTGCCACGACCATAATATGTTTGGATGCCATATTCCATATGCCTTCCTTAAGAGCGCACAACAACCTCAGTTTTACCGAAGACCACGCACCATCAACGGAGCTACTAGGATAGGAACTATGTAGACATGGTCAGTTGTATCACCTTGTATCTCAGTGATATTTATAAACATGGACTCTCTTAATAGAAAGGTCGAACGTTTGGTGGTGTTCTTGCTTTCCGCAAAGACCTATTTTAAAATTCCATTGGAGAGTGTCTTTTGATACCGTTTAGTACACATGAGTAGAAATAACTCGGGGTAGTTGAGCCTAGTAAATTTCTAGCAGCTACATTTTGGCGCTGATTAAGGGGATTCAACTTAACCTTAAGCAAATAAGGAGAAAGTGGTTGATCATTGGCCGTTTCCGTTGTTTCTTTGGGTCATTTTTAGTTCATTTTTACATTCTTGCGTCTTTACTTCCATGCATCTTTACATTCTAGCTCTTTAAATCAAGTATTTATTTTCCATTCATTTATCGCTTTTATTTACCTAATTTCCACACCATTTCCTTCAGCTCTTTACATTCCAGCTTTTTAAATTTCAGCTCTTTACATTCCAAATCGTTACATTTCAGTACCTTTACGTTTCAGTACATTTACAGCTTTCATTCAAGATCTTGTGCCCTCAGGAACTTGTCCACTTTTCTATTCATCTCTTTACATTTCAGTTATTTACATCTTTCGTTTTCAACTTTCTTTTCATTTTTCGATTTGAATTCCGACCGATCACGACAAGATAAGTTGAGTTGTAAGTTCTCTTCCAGGGAAACACACACATAATAACTCACCCACAGATCACAAAAAAGTCTACTTAGCTTTTCTTTCAAAAAAATAAAAAAATCTTTCCAGTGGCTTTCGCATTTATCATATAGATTTTTTTTCCTTCTAAAACGCACCTTTAATTATCTCTGTAGTTAGATCTACCTCCGAAAACGCACAGGTACGACTTCAAAGCTTGCTTGTAAAAGTACTTGCTTGGGGCAACCTTGAAAAGCTTCCGGGCACGTGTAGCTTAAATTCTGGAGGTAGCAGCATGCATCTTTTCTTTTTTAGCGCATCATTCTTCCGTACAACAAGGGTACGCAGATCTGCTAATCAATAGTATCATCCTGCAGACCAGTGAAAATCGGTATTAATATCAATCAGGGATTCACTCACCAAAGTCCTTCAAAACCACACCAGAAAAACATAAACAAGTGATCTAACTGCGCATCTAAGCCAGACTGAAAACCGCAGGATAAGTTTCGTAGAAGCCAGTGAGAGATGTTGCGTGCAACGCAGCTTCAGTTGTTGATCTCGTGAAGATCCAATAGCTCACACCAAGCCCAAACCTTCATCAATCAAAACCCAATGCAGGTATCAGCAGAAAATCATCAGTCTGAAGAAAAAGCAATGAACCTAAGACTGCTGAACTAAGAGAATTAGATAAAGTGGAGACAACAAAGACTCTTGAACCATCACAGCAACAAAGAAGGCACATACAACGCAGAAAAATGTCACCATATAGAGATAACCAAGGAGCCCATTCAATGGAGATAAAGATAGGAGTTATATACGAACAACTAATGGAATTACAAGTCTTGTAGTTGTGCAGACATCAGCAACTGAAGCGCTAGCCAAAGAAATGAACGAACATCTCAACCTTGATAAGCATACCAAAATTCGTACTACACAATTTTTTTTTCCAAATATTTAGTACCGCATGATAAAAGTTTCAAATATGTTTTGCGCATAGGAAATCATGTTTCCTCCGCGACTAACCTATTAAATTTACATATTCGTAGTTAAAATATTTAGAAATGCATGATTAACTTAGTTTCAAAATTTCAAATATTCTTGCGCATAGGAAATCATGTTTCCTCCACGAATAACCTTCAGGTCCGAAGATGATTAGATTTATATCCGAATATCTATGGAATATCTTAATACAAATTAGCAGTATGACATTATAGAAGTCTAAACATGAAAACAAGTTATTGATGGGGAAGCGCACTTCGCACTCACCCATCACCTATGACATTTCTTCACACTACATCATTTTTTTAGAAAAAAACAGATACAAAGCACAAGGGAAATGAAGGACTACCGCTACGCAAGCACGGAAAAAGATACGTATTTGCACTTATCATTAGAAAAGCAAAACCTTTACATTTTTCAATTTATGCAAAATTAAAATCCCGCTTTCAAAAGAAAACAACACAAGAAAATAGGCTTTTCACTTTTAAAATAAATTTGTCCGGAACAGAAGGTGCGAAGCTACGTACGAAAAAGATATATGATCAAAACAAAGAAATACTGAGAGTAATGGGAGTCCAACAAAAATTGGGATTCCTACGCCACATCATTGCCTTAGAATGAGACAAGTATCGTCTCTGACAACCTATGCAAAATTAAATTTCTTCGCAATACTGAAAATCGCATGGTCAGAAAGCGCATGTTCCTGACAAAAAACAAAACAAAACGCAGTATCAAAAAGCAAACCCATCATTTTTTTTTCATAGATAAGAAAAGTCTTTACAAAAATCTTCAAAAGGAAAAGCAACAAAGAAAAATAGATTTAATATAAGTTCCACTTTAACTCTCTGCTACATTCTTTGATAGCGTCGATCCAGTGAGCCCGAGCAAATGTCGCCATCCCTGAAGCAAAAAGCATTTTCAACCAAATCTAGTTAAGGAAACTTTGGAAGAAGAAAATATAGGATGATCCGTATCCACAACAACAACGCAATCATCACCAGCATCAATAACAACTTCAGCAGAAAAAAACAAATCTTATGCATCATCAATTTCCACATACATAGAAGAACGATACACCTTCTCAAGATCAATAGCCTTCCGCCTTAGCAATCAAATATCCTTACGAACATTAATATACGTCCGAAGAGCGAGTGAAGCCTTGTTTCGAGGAGGGTAAGAGACAAAACGAGGAGGGCGAGAAGATCGACCATGCTTATCCTTCCCCTTTTTCCAAGCCTAACAACCGCCATGACAGAGTCATATCTGGTTGTAGACAAGAATCGATAGAAAGAAAACAACAGATTTCATTACAGAGAAAGGCATTACAGACAGCAATATAAAGGAAACTAAAAGCGGTGGAAAACAGCCAGCAAAAGACAGGCTGTACACCAGCTGTACATTGACCAAATCACTGACGCACATGTCAGAAGCATGAGTGAGAGAAGACACCTAAGCAGTGTAACAGAAAACAGAAATAACAGACGACAGACTGTTATATACATAGAGGTGTAAGAGAGGTGTAAACTGTATTCCTATTACTCCCCCGCAAGCAAATGTGGAGTCAGCACATGAAGCTTGGACTTCAGAAAATCAAATCTGGGTGTTGCCAAACCCTTGGTGAAGACATCAGCTATTTGAGCATCTGAAGCTATGTATTGAACACTCAAATGTTTGTTCTTCACTAACTCTCTGACAAAGTGAAAATCTACTGCCAGATGCTTCATTCTTGTATGAAATAAAGGATTTGAAGCTAAAGCAATTGAACTTTTGTTATCACAAAGAATAACAGGAGCTTGTGGAAGAAAAAGATGAAGGTCTCTGAGTAGAGAACAGAGCCAGATAACCTCTGCAGCTGTATTAGCTAAAGCCTTATACTCTGCTTCAGTAGAAGACCTAGCAATAGTAGGTTGTTTCTTAGTAGACCAGGAAATTGGATTGCCACCAAAGAAAACACAATAACCACCTGTAGATTTTCTGTCATCAGGATGACCAGCCCAATCTGCATCAGTATACCCTGTTAAAGCTTGAAAACCTTTCTGAAAGAATAAACCATAACCAATAGTGCCTTTCACATATCTTAGTATTCTTTTAACTGCAATCCAATGAGTTGTTGTTGGAGAATGCATGAATTGGCATCAGGATGACCAGCCCAATCTGCATCATTATACCCTGTTAAAGCTTGAAAACCTTTCTGAAAGAATAAACCATAACCAATAGTGCCTTTCACATATCTTAGTATTCTTTTAACTGCAATCCAATGAGCTGTTGTTGGAGAATGCATGAATTGGCAAACTTGATTAACAGAGAAACATATTTCAGGCCTTGTCCATGTTAAATAATGAAGAGCACCCACCACACTTCTATACTCTGTTGGATTACTTAGCAATTCACCATCATCTTTGCTAAGCTTAAAGTTTGTTGGACAAGGTGTAGAACAAGGCTTAACCCCTTCCAGATTAACTCTTTGAAGTAGTTCTGCTGCATATTTGCTTTGAGAGAGTAAAATACCAGCATTCACCTTCTTGACTTCAAGACCCAAAAAATAATGCAGTTCTCCTAAATCCTTGACTGAAAATTTAGCCTGCAACTGCTTTATAACACTATCACAAAATACTGCAGAACTTTCAGTGATAATAATATCATCAACTTACACTAAAATGATGGTAAGCTGATTTCCTGATTTATGAACAAATAATGAAGAATCAGCTAGAGAGGGTGTGAACTCCAATTCAAGAAGAGCATCAGCTAGCTTTTCATACCATGCTCTTGGAGCCTGCTTTAAACCATACAAGGACTTTTGTAACCTGCAGACATATTCAAGATGCTCTGCATCTACATATCCAGGTGGTTGCTTCATATATACAACCTCTTTTAAATCACCATGCAGAAAAGCATTACTAACATCCAACTGCTTAAGAGACCAATGGTTGTTAACAGCTAAAGAAAGAACAAGCCTGATTGTTGTTGGCTTAACAACTGGACTAAATGTCTCAGTGTAGTCATCACCTTCTCTCTGAGTAAAACCTTTAGCCACTAATCTGGCTTTACACCTTTCAAATTTTCCATCAGCATGTTCTTTTACTCTATAAACCCACTTACAATCAACTACATTATAGGAAGGATTAGGTGGAACTTTAATCCAGGTTCTAGCCTTTTCTAATGCATCATGCTTATCATCCATAGATTTAGCCCAAATAGGTATCCTTAAAGCTTGTTTGTATGATGTAGGAAGAGTAGGCCTATTTGTACAAAGAAATGCAGTAGGTAAAGGATATTTAGTGGAGAAATATGACTTTGGCTTATAAATCCCACTTTTACCCCTAGTTTGCATAGAGTGTGTGTTATCTGAAGTAGTGGCTTGAATGACATCAGTAGATGAAGAAACAGAAACAGGAATACCTGATGTAGTAGCAGAATGCACTGGTGCTGAATGATGACAAATGTTCAGAAAGTCTTCAGTGTTGAATGAAGGTTGAGATGTACCAGTTGCAAAAGGAAAGACACTTTCATTGAACTCCACATGCCTTGAGATATATACTCTACCAGTGTTAATATCCAAACATCTATAACCTCTATGATTGTTGCTGTAGCCTAGAAAAACACACTTTTTGCTTCTTGGCTCCAATTTATTTGAAGTATATGGCTTGAGCCATGGAAAACACAGACATCCAAAGCTTCTAAGTGAGATATAATCTGGAGTCTTGTGAAACAATACCTCAAATGGAGAAGAAAAATCAATTGACTTGGTGGGTAGTCTATTGATAACAAAATTTTCTGTTGAAAGAGCTTCCACCCAATACTTCACTGGAACACATGATTGAATAAGAAAAGCTCTTGTTATTTCAATAAGATGCTTATGCTTGGACTCTGCTACCCCATTCTGTTCAGGGGTATGAGGACAAGTTAATTCATGACCAATACCATTAGCTGCAAAATAATCTCCTAACTCATTGTTGACAAACTCCCCTCCTCCATCTGACCTGATAACCTTGATACTTGTACTAAATTGATTCTCAACAAAAACTTTAAATTTGTAAAACACTTGCTTAAAGTCAGATTTAGCTTCAAGGGGATAAATCCAGCAGAATTTTGAGAAATCATCTATTATATTGACATAGAACTTGTAACCAGATACAGATAATACTGGAGAAGGACCCCATATGTCCATATAAAGAAATTGCAAAGGTACTGAAGTACAAGAACCTGACAAATGAAATGGCTTCTTATGACTTCTTGCCAACTTACATTCATTACAGAATAATGGCTTATTTAGCAAACTACTAAGATGTAAATCTCTACTTATTCTTGACATGGACTGAAATGATGGATGTGTTAATCTTCTATGCCAAACATCAGCACTGACTTGAACTCCACTGGACAAAGCTTTAGCACCATTCTGAACTTTGCAAAGTAAAGGATATAAACCAACTCTACTGGGCCCTTGAAAAAGAATCCTCTGTGTTGCTAGATCCTTTGCAACATAATCATCAGGAGTAAATGTAAGTGAACATTTATTGTCACTTGTAAACTTATGTACTGAAATAAGATTCTGTGCAGCATTTGGTATATGAAGTATCTTGTTTAAAGCATAAGTAGAATTATTACTAAGTAATATTCTAGAATTACCAATTTTGGAGATAGTCATACCTTCTCCATTAGCTGTAGCAACTTGTGTACCTCTAGAATAAGAAGTTGAAGCACCAAGATTGTCCTCATGAGCAGTAAGATGATTGGTTGCTCCTGAGTCAATATACCAAGGATTTTCTCCAAGAACATTAGCACTAGCTAGCATGGCTGATAGATTTTGAGGAGGTTCTCTTCCTTGATAAGCAAAGTTGATGCGATGATAACATTCAATAGCAGTATGACCTTGTTTGTTACATATCTAACAGACAGGTTTGTATCCATTGGAGTTGAAAACAGGTCTAGGAAGTATACCTGAACCACCTGAACCACCACCAGAGTTACCTGAATTTGGTCTGTAAACAGCAGATTGTGAATTATGAAAGCCTCCTTTGAAGTTGTTAGTACGGCCTCTTCCTCTATTGTTAAAATTTGGTCGAAATTGACCTCTTCCAGATCCAGTATTAGCAAGAAAAGCTCTTGAAGCAACATCACTTTGAATAGCTTTATTTCTTTCAGTAATAACAATCTCTTCACTAAGCAACAAACTATGCAATTGAGTAAAAGTAACTGGTGGAGATCTTACTCTGATTGAAGTTGAGAAAGCTTGATACTCAGGACCTAAACCTCCAAGAATGGTAACAAGAAGTTCATCATCTGAAATTCTTGATCCAGAAGCTGCCAATTGGTTTCTTATCTTATCAATTTGACCAATATATTCTGAGATTTTCATTAATCCTAACTTCAGATTTTGTAATCTTGTACGGAGTTGAAGTGAATGAGCTGTTGATGATGATCCAAAACGCTCATATAGTTCATCCCACAACTGAAGAGATGTTTTGCAATGAGCAACATAGCCAATAACAGTAGGAGAAATTGAACTGTTTAATAACAGTAAAAGACAAGTATCTTCATCATTTCATTTTGTATAAAGTGGATTTTCTTGTCTTGCTAAGCTTGCTGCCATGTTAAGATACCTCTCTGGACATGGATTGTTACCATCAATATAGCTTGTAAGTCTGAATCTTCTTAAAACTGGTGTAATCAGCATCTTCCAAGTAAGATAATTATCTTCTTGAAGCTTAACTGGAATGATATTAGCTAAAGAATGAAGAGGTACAGTTGTGATATTAGTAGGATCTTGAGCCATTTCTTGATTGTACAGAGAGGAGAATTTGCTTTTGTGAAGAAATTGAGAAAGAAAGTAATGAAGAGACTGAAGTTGATGAAGAAAATGAAGAACAATAGCAGAGGAAATGTGAGGATCTTACCCTATGAAAACCCTAATCTCGGTTTTCAGTCTGATACCATGGTTGTAGACAAGAATTGATAGAAAGAAAGCAACAGATTTCATTACAGAGAAAGGCATTACAGACAACAATATAAAGGAAACTAAAAGCGGTGGAAAACAGCCAGCAAAAGACAGGCTGTACACCAGCTGTACATTGACCAAATCACTGACGCACATGTCAGAAGCATGAGTGAGAGAAGACACCTAAGCAGTGTAACAGAAAACAGAAATAACAGACGACAGACTGTTATATACATAGAGGTGTAAGAGAGGTGTGAACTGTATTCCTATTAATATCCAGCATCAGCAGAATCGACAACAACATCAGCACCTTTTCTCTTCCGAGGAAGATTCCTTTTGCAGTAAGAATCATCAGAAGAATCTCGAGCAGCATCAACAAAAGCCTTATCACCAAAGAGACTTTGGTAAATCAACCTTATCATCTCTAAGGTTGTGCAAAGTAAGTCTCTATAGGTTGATATGAAAAAGATTTGATGGTGTACTCCATACCCTAGTCTTTTCTATTGGTATCAGAGCCGGTAAACACATTAAAGATCTAACAGTCGGTCTTTGAGGCAATTTAACCTGTAAGACATGTGTTCAGGAAGCAAAACACAAGAATCCACCAATCTTGATGTTGCTGGTGTAGATATTGTATCTCCAAATTCTCTTCCCGAGAATACATAAAACCATCCATAGACTAAAGATTGATGTCTTATGATAAAGAAGTAACATACTATACTTCTGAGGAAACTGACTCTGAAGTTGAAAAAAAGGCTGCTTATGAATATTTATGCTAATAAAACCTTCAAAACTTCTCTCTTTGGAATATAAGAGATTGAAGTCAACTGTTAAAGAACTTCAAGAAAATGCCAGTATCAACTATCAAGGAAAATCAACTTAGTGAGACAATGGTCGCAAATATGTCTCTTCTTGCTAATATAAAAGATGTTGATGAAGCAATGGAAATTACCTCAAACAATGTTAATGCTGAAAAACGAATTTGACAAAAACAATGAGGAGCTTCTCAAAATGATGGAAAAGGAAAAACTCTATGTTGACAATCAAATGATTATGTCGACTATAGAAACAGAGTTTGTGAACAACACTCAGAATACTCTTTAATACCGGCTTAAATATCATCTTGGTATTAGACAGACTGGTCAAATTACATAATATTGAAGACAGTTCATAATCGTCCGAACATCAACATTCCAGGATCAAATCTTTCTATTGAAAGTCTGTGTGAAACTACTCATAAACCAAGTTGTGGCACTAACCTCTTATGCGTCAAAAAGTTCCGATTTCTGACTGAGAAAAGTCTTAAATTCTCTTCCGGGAATCTGAAAAGAAACCCTTTTATCCCAGGCAAAATAAGACACTGACCAGAATACTTGAGACACTTGATTGTGTTCAAAGTGATGTCAATGTCTTAAAGGACATTGGTTTGTTGATATGTGAAAACCACTCCAAATTGTATGATAACATCAAAGGAACAAATCCACGCGATCAGAAGTGTCATTCAAATTCTTGCAAAGGAATACACAAACCCTCTGTAAAGAATGACACAAAGAAATCTTCTGTCATACTAATAAAGAAGAAAGCTGATTTAGGGGCTTCGAAAAATCTTGAAGCCCTCGGATCACAGGTTCCCCGAAGTAATTTTGGCTCTCCCCCTATGTAATTTTTTTTAAAATACCAAAACTACCCTTTTATGTTTTGTGTTAAAACGAAAAATTAACCTAATCTAACATTTGTTAATCTAATTTAACCTAATCTAAAAACAAAAAACTTAAAAAAGTTTACGTTTTTTTTTTTCCTCTTCTCTTTCTTCTCTTTCTTCTCCGTCTTCCTCTTCTCTTTTCCTCCTTCAAACCCTAAAAAAACCTAGATTTTTTCGAAACTTCGATGGATTCAGCTGAGAATGGTGGCGCGATGGATATCGAAAGGTAACAATTGAAACCCACTTCCTTTTTAAGTTGTTTAGCTTAGATTCAGTGAAAAACATCAAAAAAAAATCGAACCAGGGTTACTTACGGCTACCTGTAACTCCACGTTTGTAGTCGTAAGTCATAGTTACGGCTGCGATCTGTAGAACATGTAGCCGTAGATTTAAAATAGTTACGGCTCCAAAGTTATCAGCCGTAAGTTTTGATAATTTCATAAAACTTTTGTGTCGCAGACTTACCAGCCGTAAGTCTTTATTATGAGTCGTAAGTCTTTATTATATATATATATATATAT
>JAJJMA010175577.1:36667-49338 GCA_023529015.1 Papaver nudicaule
TATATATATATATATATATATATATTTTTTTTTTTTGCATCAGGACCGCTGAACCAAGTTCTGTAATTACACAACCTGTTATTAGAGAAGAAATACCTGATGAGGAAACACCACCCATTATCGATAGAGCAGATTTTCCTGCATGGATGGATGTGTGTGATTATCACTTTGCAAATAGAGCACCTCGTAATCTAGGACGAAGAAGAGTGGGTGAAGTAGAAGATGAATGGCGGTTTGAATGTAAATTATGTGTTCATGTCCCACGCCATCTAAGGAGGAACATGTTTACGAATGGGGCAGTAAAAAGTACTCCTGATGGTTGGGCGGTTGCTTGGGGTGATTGCTATCTATTTGTGGTTCCTGCTCGTCGTCTTACCCCAGAGGAGAGAGCGAGGGCCGGAATTTGAACTATTTGTGTTTCAGCTTATTTTGTGTGAATTCCAAAGGTGTTGTTTTTATTTATTTTTTCTTCTTTTTATGGTTGATGTTAGTAGTATTGTTATGGATGGTTTGTATTTGGATATGTTGAATGGGGATGTTGGTTTGTATGACTTTGAAAACAATGATCTTGGTGTTGGATATTTCTGGTTAATTGTGCATAACTTTATTCCCTAGCCGTAAGTACAGTTACGTCTGCTTGAAATAATTTACGTCTGTTAAGAAACACTGATTGCTAGCCGTAACTCAGGTAAGTAAATTAAGACGTTAATTAACTTAAGTAAAACGTTCTGATAATCAATGATTAACCAAAACATGATTAACAAACTTACTTATAAAAAAAACTTAGGAAAAAAAACTTAAAAAACAGAAAATCAAATGAAGAAGAAGAAGAAGAGAGAAAAAAAAACCCAACTTTTTTCTAAATACCCAAACTTGTTTCACTCAACCAAAATGAGTGAAACAAACACCCAAATGGAAGTTGATGTATCTCCTTCCATTGACGACATCTTCATTGAAAGACACATCGAAGGAAATGAAGGATTATACAATTTCTTTGATGGTAAAAAGTTTGTATGCACAAGTGAAGACTTTCTCGAGAAATACGAGGTCGATCCTGCAGATTACCCAAACCTGAATGTACCCAATGTAGAAGAACCTCAAGAAAACAATCAGGTATGCTTTATTCCTCTCAAGACAGTTGAAATCACGTAAAAAATGTGATTTTTGTGAGTTCCAGAAGGAACTTACGGCCTGTTTGCATGCGGTTTTTCTTAGGTCTTCCTCAGTCTGTCTTGATGCAATATGGAATTCCTCCTCAGATTTGGATTTGTTCCACCCAAGAGTAGCGGAACATAGTTCATACAGTTTTGGCCAAGCCATCCTTTCACTGTACCTTTCGTGAACCGCTTTGCCTTCATTTTGGAGGCGGGCAATGGACCACATATCGTCCAAGAGGAGAGTCATCTCGCCGAATCCAAAATGAAAGGTGTCGGTTTCAGGATAGTATCTCTCTCTCAAAGCGGCAGTCACAATACTGTCATGGACAACCTGAGAATTCTCAATGCCAGGCCACAATGCTGAAGCCTGAACCAGTTTCTTAACCTTTGGTGATTCTTCATTAATGGACCAAATCCCGGCCTTTTGGTGCTTCAAAAGCTGAACTGCACCTTTATGATCCTAAATACAAAACATTTCAATTTTAGATTTTGAAAGTAAGATTATAGTAAAGTGGGAAAAGTATTGATTCATACCGCTTGCTTACAAACTTGTGCGGCCCACGAATGCTCGTAACCAATTAACACAGTTGGATCCTCTGCCTCACCCCAACGTCTGCCGTCTTCCTTTGCTGGTAAAAACCCGTCATTTGGAATATTTTGGTGTCTAGGTCCAGCTTTTTTAGCAGCTTTCGTTTCGTTTGCTTGTGGTGGCTGTTGAGACGAGCTAGCTTGTGCTACATGTTGAGACGAGATTGCCTGTGATGGATGTTGAGGCGAGCTAGCTTGTGCTACATGTTGAGACGAGCTTCCTTGTGCTGGATGTTGAGGCGAGCTTGCTTGTGTAAATAACAGATTTGGTGGTGGTTCCTCAGAAACTACAGCATCCTCCAAAATATGTTCACCGCTCCCACTTCCTCCCTCACCTACCAGGCCTACCCTTGCACCTCTGTCGCCGGCGTGCAAATTAACACCCCCACGAGCTGGGGGGGAAGCAACAGGGGTCAGGTCATTAGCTCCCTTTTTCTTCCGCCTGTGGTAAACATGTGGTGAACAACGACTGTTTGAAACAACATAACCAAGGAAATAAATTACTACTTACGGCTACATAAGGGTTGAAGAAGCAAAACGTAACTAACCTACGGCTACTAATGCCCCTATCGAAAGACGACGTAAGTAACTTACGGCTGCAAGTTATAAGAAATTAGTAGCAGTAACTAGTTGACATTCGGTATCCAAAAGTTACAGGAGTACCTACGTCTGTTAAGTCAAAAACTTTTGGCGACGTAACTATACTTACGGCTGATAATTACCACTTACGGCTACTAACCCTTCAATACAACTCTGGTTTCACTAAAGGAACTTACGGCTACAACCGTGAAAACCTAAGTAGCCGTAACTAACACTGTAACCGTGATTTTGCCCTAGTTTCAGTTTTAAAAATTAATCTAAGCAACAAAAATTGAAATCAGAGAGATGGGTTTTCAATTCTTACCTCTGGGAAACCATTTCTGGGTTGGATTGAAATTGTTGAGGCGGTTGTAGTGGAGGAGGTGGTAATAGTGGCGGTGGGTTTTCGGAGAAAACCGCTCTTGGTCGAGTGGGTTGTTCTTCCCCCTCCTTTGGTTTTGATTTCTTCGTCATGCTTTTATAGAATTTAATCGCCGATGAAAGTATTCGTAATCGCCAATTAAGCGAGACGAGGAAATAGAAGAGAAGAAGAGAAAGAGAGAAAGGAGGCGTAGAAGAAGAAGAAGAAAAAAAAGAAGAAGAGGAATCACATTTTGAAGCCCCTTTACCTTTTTATTAAGGGTTTTATTACACACGCGTGTGTTCCGCACATGTGGCCAATTGGGGTGCAAAAAGAGAGCATGTGTTGTTTCTGCGGGTGTAAATAGTAAATACAATATAACTACTAATTTCAAAATATAGATGATACAACTACTAATATTCAACCATTAAAACACATAATTGGTTCACCCATAGATGTTTAGGTTTACACATAACATAAAAGAAGAACCGTACTCAACACATAATCAAAATCAACTAACATTTCCAGTTCCAAACCACGTTCGGCTGCGGATTAGTTCAAAGCTCGGTCCACCATTGGCCTCGACAAGTGGACGAAGACGTTCTACTGCAACACAAATTCTATTGCGACAAGGAACGTCGTCCACCTCACCAACTCTCTTGCGTCGAAGATTACGAACTGGTCGTGCATCAAAGTCACACGTGCAAGGGATATAGCTGGGGCCAGGATCAGGGTCATCACCCAATAGTGTAGAATATTACGAATTGGTGATCTTATGGCAGGAAGATACTCCCTTTCTGCACCTTCTTGTGGAAGTTCCTCAATAACTTGGCTAGTTTCATTTGGTTCAATCACAACACTGGATTCAGGAATCTCTACTTGCATTATTTCAGTTGGTGCAACCACGACACTTGATTCTGGTTCTCTGAAGCGCAAAATATGGCAGAGAAATGTGAGAAAATTGGTAGTCAGTGTAACTTACGGCTACTAAGCCAAATAGATATGCAGCCGTAACTACACTTACGGCTGCTAAGTTTGTACTTACGGCTAGTAACCTAGCGACACAAATTTTTTTATATACGTCGGACTTACGGCTGGTAACTTAAGTATCGAAATGAGACGTAACTAACTTACGGCTAGTAAACTGAACTTACGGCTTGGATCTGAAGCTTTAATGGCTTACCTAAAAAACTACTTATGGCTAGCTGTTCTTCAGATGCGAGACGTAAGACGGACTTACGGCTCTAATAGCCAGACGTAAGTAGTTCTGGAACTCGTTTTTTGATTTTCATGGAGTGAATCTTACCTAGTTTTAGCACCAAAATCAATAACAAAAGAGTGGGTTTGGATGCTTACCTTTGCTGCTCCATTGTTGCATCAGTGTTGGTTCCATCCATGATCAAAAACTCGAAAATGAGAAATGTGGAAGAGGAAATGGTGAAGAAAAGAGAGGTAAGAGAGGAGAAGAGAGGGGAGAAATTTTGATGTTTTGATTTTTAGGTTTTGATTTTTTTTGTGTGGGATATAAGTATTTATGTTTGTAATTAGGGTGGGGGTAAATTTGGGTAAGAATTAGTATAAATTAGTATAAGGATAACTTAGTCATTTCACGATTTTTTGACAGCCCCCTATAATAACGGCTGGACATTTGAAGTAAAAGTCGAGGGCTTCAATTTTTTTGAAGCCCCAGAATCAGCTTTCATAAAGAAAGAGATGCAAAAAGAAGAAGCCAAAAAGCTCGTGGCACACAACATGAACAAAGAAATGTTCAATTGGTTTGTTAATATTCTGAAAAAACAACTTCAAACCAACAAAGATGATTGTTCAAGCTCAATAACTAATCTCTATCAAGAATAATGGCTAGGATTCTCTTGACATGGGAAAGTCTGTTCCTAGCTTCTGTGAAGAGCATGTCAAATGTCAATGCTCTTCTCAGCATGTCAATGCTCTTCTCAATACACACTAGTTGTATTGGTGAGTGCACCCTCATCCTAGTGGTCATTTTTGATGAGGAAACACAATAAACTGAGCACTGAAAGATTTTCTATAGATAGGAATGTTCAAAACCATTATAGAATAAATATTGTTTGCGAATCTGGAAAAAAATATGATTTGCGTACTCTTTTGATGAGATCCTCCAACGACTTTACCATCAAACTACAATGTCATTTGCAATTGTGTCTTATAAACGGAAACTAGCTTGGCCCTCTTTCTTTTCTTTTTTTTCCTGAGAAAATAGACCATATTGTATCGGTACTAAAATTAGCAAATACCAAAAAATAAAATAAATGTAACGAGAACACAGGCACCAACTGACACTACTTACAACTGATACATTGGGATTTTGCAAAAAAAATAGAAATTACAACATGATACGAAAAACGCAAAAGAATTGATGATCACCTAAAACTACTCGAGCCAAACTTTCATAGGAGGCCTGCATAAGGAAGATTTATATAAAATAATAAAGGAATAGATATAGAGTAGAGTCTACTGAAAATATTGGAAACAGGATGAACTCTAAATAACGCCCTCCTATTCTGAATCCCTGAGGTTATCGTTTGTTAGCCACAATGTCTTTTGAATCACGAACACGTCCTCGTCTTCATCTTGGTCTGAATCTGAATCACCATCAGCTGTAGCAACAGCTTCCCAACGCAATGCCGGTAAATACTTCTTAATCGACTCCACAAGTGGTCGCTTGTCCCTGATAACAATGAAACCAGTGGGCCTGAGCAATCTATCCATCTCCAGCAGTAGATCTTCAACACTGCATCCCTTCCTGTCAATGTCAGATAATACAGTCCAAGCATGAAGGAGATCGTAGGTTCTAGGGTAGGTTGAGAATGCTTCACACCTGTTAAACAACACATAGAAATTGAGCAACATGGTAAGCTTTTTGGTTATTATCTGTACTATTTCAACGTCAAATTCCTAAATTTGTTTGAAATTTAGTCCCCAATACTTTACATACCAGCTATGTACAGTTCCAATCAGGCCTCTGTCATATATTAGCTTTAGTGTGTTTGCACCATCCTCTGGCACAACATTCATAACCCAGACATCTTTCTCATTCAGAGCAGCTGCAAATGATCCCATGTTTGTTTTCATATCCATCAAGTTTCTCAAAGAATCCGGCTTCATTTTTTGACTCAAGAGATTCCAATAAGTCTCTACCCTTCGGCTCCAAACGTCCTGCAGCACATAAATGATATCATTCACTCGTGTTTTAGCATGCATACATGATTCAATCATATACTACCTCCGTTCCAGTTTAGATGCCATAATTGGGTTTTGATATGGTCGCCATAAACTCGCTAAATTTGATGTTTTTCGACAAAATTTTCAACAACACCCTAGCATTTTATCTTCTATGTTATGTTTCCAAACTAAAATGCAAAGCTTTTGTCAAAAATTTGTAGAAAAACATCAATTTTAGCAAGTATAAGACGACTATATAAAAACCCTAATATGGCATCTAAACTGGAACGGAGGGAGTATATATATATATAGAAATATAACAGAAGAATAGTTGTTTGGAATTACCGTATCTTTTTCAAAAGCCTCGCTAGAATAACCAAAATCAGCAAGACGTGGAGGAGGAGCTGTTAATCTAGCTGGCCAAGGAGCTAACCCGCTCCCTCTGGATGCGTGGCTCTCTGGCAAAATCAAACAAAATTTCAGTTTTAAAAAAGTCCTACAAGTTATCATGATTTTTCACCATAGTCCGTCTGGAAGTCAAAACAAAAGGTGAAGGAGGCTAATTGGTATATTACGCGGTTTAATTCTTTCTCTACCAGGCGTTGATCTATTAGGCAGTTGGAACATGGAAATTGGTAAACAGGAGTCTTTTGGTTGCAAAAGAAATGGTTCATAATCCTATATTTATCCCCAAAAGGAACAGAGAAACTTATTGATTAGTAATATATCTGACTGTATTTCTGGTTATATATGTCTATAAACTAAAAGTTGAACTTAAAATCTTGAATCCTATGGCAAATATCCCAAAAGAAAAATAGCAATACAAATATCAAATGTATATAAAGGGAGAGTGCGCTATGGCATGAAATTAGGTTACTCACGTTCAGAATAAGGTGTGATGCAAGCTTCCATTGGAACACCCCAAACTGCATCTGGATCATCATCAGATCTGCAGAGAGGAGGTTGAGTGCCAGGCTCTCTTTCCATGTAACAGTCATTTGTTAGAGGTTTGACCCAAATAACAGTTTGATTTTGTTTGGCAGCAATTTTCCAACACATACGTTCTACAAGGGCACTCATTTCTTTCCAAATTCGTAGATCTTCTTCATCCTGTGCATATGCTTCAGGAGACGAATAGGCAAAATAACCTCCTGGTCTAAGAAGCCTATCTAACTCAAGAAGAAGTAGTCCATCTCTTTGAAGCCAATCAATTCTACAACGTGAACAGTGGGCTAGTTCAAATGACCTGCTTGGGTACGGGAGCCTCTTTGTTCCCAAAACACCGAGATAAGCTGGGATCCCTCTTTCAAGGGCAAATTGAATTTGGTTTTGGTGCACGTCATTGGGTGCCAAAGACATTGCTATGATGTCAGATGAAAGAAGATATGCTCCAAAACTTGCAACTCCACAACCTACATCAAGAACTGTCCGAACCCTTCCCTCATTGTTTAAATTATTGTTCGAAAAGTTGAGCATCTGCACACCCAAGAGAAGAAGAAAAATTCTATGTTACTCGAGCAGTTCACGGAAGGCCTCCTAAAAGAATCTTAACATAAAATGGGAATAAGATAATAACTAGAGAAGTAATGCATGCCAATATTGTTAGTCCCAAAACAAAAATCATAATTTGGAAAGTAAATCATGAAACGGCGAAAGCATGAACCATAAACATAACTTTTTGTTGTTTAGCTTTAGCATAAAAGGACCAAGGAAATGATTTCCTTTCCAGTATATTGCATATTGTTAGAAGGGAAAAGTCTTACATTCGCTAGTGAGGCAATATATTTATCTGCTCCATAATGGAAATGGGTGCCTCCTCCTGGAAACACAATTTTTTCACCTCTGACAACCATCCAGTTCTGGTCAGACTTCTCTGAGGCAAGGTGGGTATGTGGTATGTTTGCTTTCCATACCTCATCTCTGCTTCTTGGCCACTTTATTGGTACCTGGAACATAAAACAACTATTCTATTGAGCTAGACAGTAAAACTGAGAACCCTTAACTTGGTTCCCACTTTGCAAGCATATAAAGTAAGCATGATACAATGTTAATCATAACAGTATAAACCTTGTAGCCAGGTGGTGGAGGAATCAAGCAGTTGTAGCGCCTCTCTGCCGGGGGGCAATGTCTCTCATAATGCTCCATCAAAGACAAATCCAACTTTAACCTCAACTGGTATATAAGATGCCTGTCTAGGCACGGAATTAACTCCGAATGTCGGTCATCACATACCTTTGAAGGAAGAATTAGAGGCACATAACATTATTACTAATACAAAACACATAAGGATAAAATCTAAAGCAAGTAAATGAAATTGTACAGTGAACATATGCCACAAAGAAGAAAAAAATCATGCTTGTTGAAGAATAACTAACAGGAAAACTCTTCAGTGCGACATCACTATCTCCATCTTCTAGGCCCAATGCAGTGGAAGAATCATTTTGCTTACTGTCAGCATCTTCACTGCCACCCAAATAGGGTGATCCAAGACGTCTCAAAGTTGACGTGCCACGTTGAACTCGAGAGCCAAAAAAGGATCCGTAGTATACGAATACAAAACAGACCACAATTCCAACAAGACACAAGGATGTAATCAACCTCCTCTTTTGAACTTCATCTGTCCTTCCTCTCATCATTCCAGTGCCAAGTCTTTTTGTTTATTTTTCCACTTTCTATAGAATATCACAAAGTGAATACCATGAACTTCTCTCGTTTATGTAAAACTAATTCACAAACTACTTGTAAGAATTGCTTCAAATAAGCATCAAGAATGGAGCACTCCAAATCTCAATTTTTTTTGCATAGCAGGTTTCAGTGGCAATCTGTAAAACCACAACAAATATCAGTCAAACCCGACAAGCTTTTTCATACAAACAAGCAAAAGTTAAATGCAACATTCGCAAGAAGATACCATAGCATCAGAGGTTCTAAAGAATTAGTGCGTATAGATGAACCAAAGAAGGCTGATTTGTAAGCAATTATATTGAACAGGCAGGTCCAAAATGAAAGTGTAAATGTGTAGCTTAACCTCTGCCTTCAATGCCTAGCCTTTACCTACTAGTTACCGATTACTAAGGATGCGAAAAATAACTGTTTAACTAAAAGTCCAACGACAAGTCGCAGTAGAAGTCTAGAAGCTCATGGATCAATCAAGCTTCAATAACACTAGCACGCCAACCACTAAATACAGCAATCGAGACAAATTCTACCCAATTCAAGAAATGAAGGAAGATGCAAAATGTGTAAAATCAAAAATATTAGCATTTTCTGGTGGGAAAACTTCCAGGTATGCAAATTAGCTGAGCACTCAAAAGATACAACGACCAGAAAGTTAACATTGCCCAGGATCGTGTACATTTTGTCAGAAATAACCAAATACTAATTCAATGCAACATTTTCATTGATAATTAATAACGAGACTCTCAAAACCAGGATGTTAAGCACTGTATGTCGGTAGTGAAATCATAAAACAAAAGACCGAATCCGAATAATAATAATAATAACCCACATATTGAATAAATTTCAGCAAACTTCAGATCGGTAAAATATTTACTTGAAATCATTTCATTCAATTTTTTTTTTTTACTTGAATAGAAGTAAACCAAACTTACTTGGTAGAAAGAGATATCGGTATTCAGATCTCAATTTGATTCACTCTTCAATCACAAATATCCAGTGCAATGCTATTCTAATGGAAGAACCTAAGATTTTCAGAGCTCAATGAAAGACGTATATCTTGTTAAATAGAATGTGAGGACCATGCGGAGGAGAGTGATTAAGTTATGCAGAGAGAGAGAGAGAGAGAGAGAGTGTGCAGATCTAAGAGGTTTGCAATTTGCAAACAATTTTCTGTTATGCAATGACGAAGAAGAAGACGAGTAATATGAGATTCAGATTCTGTTAAGGGTTGTTTCGAAAAAAGATTCTGTTAAGGGATTTTTTATATCTAACGGTTCATGTTTCATTAACAGACTCTAAATCTAAAAATAAGTGTCGGCGAAAATAAATGATTTACTACTATTTTCCCGGGAAGTAAAAAGAAAAACAAGAACGTGTGGGACCCATGCAATCGCCCAGAACGTGTTACCCTTTTGACCCAACCTAGGCTACGTAGGCTGCGTTTGGCACCAATGGAATTGGAATTCTAGGTAGTTCCAATTACCTGGAATTCCAATTCCCTTCAATTCCAACTATCTCTAGTCAATATTAGGTGTTTGACATGACAATTAAAATGGACGGAAAATTAGGATGGAAATTTAATTCTAAGTGTTTGGCATGGGTTGGAACTCCCTCCCTTCTATCTTAGAATTCCTATTCTTTTTGCTTATTTTGGATAAAAATATTGCGTTCTTCATTTGTCAAAAATAAAATGTAACATTAGAAACAAAGTGCAAAAAAGTCGCAACACACAAAAGATCGTATGTAAAACTGCCGTAATATATTGATTGTGATCATAATTTGTTCAACACAAGCATTCACCACATGTTCTACAAGCTTTACATTACAAGCAAACACAACACCCACAACCGTAATCCTACTATTACAATCTAACATGTCTACGCTCATACAACTGTCAGAAAAAGCTGGTGTTCAAAAAAGATGTTGCGCGAAGTTTTCCATTTATGTGCTCCACCCTTCTATCCCTCCAGATATATACAGCTGCTGTTAAGAAAAATGAATTCGAGTTATGTAAAGAAAGATATAATCTACTGCATCAATGAATATGTACACACTCAAAAAAAAAAAAAAAAAACAGACTACAAATAAAGATGAAAAGAGTGGTACCTTAATGAAGAAATGCAGACTAATGATCCATTTCCAAAACTTGGCGTGTGTATATAAGATTGTAATTCTGCTGAAGCTCACAATAGATACCTGAAAATGAATACAAAATGCGTGATTCGTAATTTCGTATGTAGCCTCAACTCCTTCCTTGCTTACAAAAATGAGACATGCAGCTAAGAGTGGATTTATACCTTTGGGAACTTGCAATGCAGAAGGAAACATCCGGTCTGTATCCGTAGCAGGATCATATATACAAAAACTAAAATATGCATAAGGTTCACCCATATTTCTTCAAAAAGTGCCAGTTGCAGTGCATGTATACTGCACTATCCAAAAAACGTTGGTCGATTCCAGACCAATCCCCAAAAAAAATTGCTTGAATTCAGTCGAATTGAGACCAATCCCCTGTTGCAGGGAACTTGATATCATACCATTGTAACTGCTCATACTCATTCATTTTGAAAAACATCGCTGCTTAATCCCCCATATAACAATCTACAAAAATCACCCTATCCTGATATACCACATACATATAATGTAATGCATAAATCTAGAGTTGTATAAAGAAGCTAAGAAAACAAACTTTAGTTCCCAAGCTGGGATGTTATAATAGCTAAAACAGAGATGACAATTAAAAGAAAAAACAATGGAAGAACATGAGTTTATTCACCTTTCCAGATGAGTATTTGGATGCCACAAATTTCTCTGCTTTAGGATTTGGCAAGCCATCTTCTATTGAGAAACCCTGGTCAAATAGAGCCATACAACAATATTATTTGCGGTCACTAAAGTACATAAAGGTGCAGTGTGCTATGGGATTTACGCCACAACAGGATTGATTATCATCCTATGTTCATCACAGTCACAAGTAAACAACTGTTTGAAATCGACATGTGTATAAAATAGGTATGAAAGGTGCCCTATAGTAGTTCCATTAGTTTGCTTTTACGTTGGACACAAGGATATATTTAACTACAACGTTAAGATTTTGATAAAGGGATGGCAGAAAAATTTGACTTGTAATTTGATTCAATGAAATCCAAGAAAATTGTAAGTTTGATATAATACACTTCACCAATCAAAAACTCTAGCCTGAAGGAATCACAAACTTAGCCATTTGGCTTATATCATAACCAGTTTGTATGAACTATCGGATTTATCATTTAAGTGATCTTTCAAGGTCTAGGAAGTTCGGTTTCCTAGATACACTTAAGACTCTAAGCAATTACAGACTGGATATTCAATCTGTTGGCATAGTAAAACGAATGGTGAACAACGATTTTGGAGGGGGAAAAAGCAACTGGCCAACTGTACATTTCCAGGAACATAATTATCAACCAAGAGTTAGAAAAAATCATAGTAACTACACAATGAACACAAATCATAGTAACATTGCTACCATAACCAACACGAATTGTAATCTTAAACCAGAAACAACTGAACAAAATTACATAGAACGAACCAGTACCAACATTAAAATGTAGAACCATACCAAAATTGATCATGGAAAGCTATTCATCACACCATATCCTCCATCTAATTTCTCTTCCTTCTAAGTTGTTAACAATGAGATCAACTTTATATGTACCCTAGACCTAATATTCATCTTCACAAAATCACTCACATAAAATGTATAAAAACAAGCATAAGATTCAAGATTTTACATATGAACAAGAAAATCATAAGATTGATTATAAAAATTTCGTAATCCCTATATGTAATATAATCAAACAGAACTTCATATATCCTAGGGTTTCAGGAAAATCTTTACATTAGAAAAATCTAAGGTTTTATAACATTCAGAAAAACATAAAAAGACTAATATGACATAGATCGAGAGAAAACTAAATTTGAAGATGAAAAGGGAGGAGATAGTTACCAGATCAGGTGATGGTCTCGGGAGCTTGGTAGTGTTCTCTGGTTCAGAATCGAAAAAAATGGAAGAAGAAAGAGAGAGGAAGGAAAACTTGGTTTATATATGGGTGGAAAACAAAAGGTGG
>JAJJMA010175578.1:0-10930 GCA_023529015.1 Papaver nudicaule
ATGTCGTCTGTCTCTGCAATCGAAGCCCTTTTTTCAAGGCTGAATGGTTTACACCCTGAGGAAAGGGGCTTTCGAATCGAGTCCCTTGATTCTCCCAGACTAACTCCGGCGCTAGTCGAAAAGTATCAGTGCAACGAAGATGTTCTGGTAGTGACGATTCCCCAAATTACCGCTGGATTACTTCCTCCTCTCTATCGATCTGATAATCCTTTGTTTCTTAAAATTCTTTGCTCTCTTTATCCACCTCGAGGCGTGATGCAACTTACCTGTAGCGCAATATATCTTATTAATCAATGGGTTCTTCGGTCTGAGAATAACATTCCTGCCGAATCCACAGCGAGATACTATTACAACGCCGAAAACTTCTTTAAGCATTACGAGCCCTTTCTGACTGTAGACAATGAGTTAGCTCCTTTCGGAGTTAGATTTCGGATGGTGGAAGGTAGCCAAAACGTTCTTCCCGAAGCTTTAGTTTATTCCTTGGACGAAGACTGGTCTTCGGAGCCTATACTTCTCAAGGGACCTATACTCCGAGGCTGGAAGGACTCTGGCCGATTCATCGTTCGGACTGAGTTCGAGATGGGTCACGAATTTGAGACTCGAAACTTGTTCTCTATTTGCTTCCCTGACGAGGACAGGAGGTTGCCTCGCTCTTTTTCGGGCATGGGGAAAGATGTCGCTGTTGAGTCCTCGGGCACCTTAAAGCGTTCTCGGCCTGATGAGGAGACTATGCAACAGGTAACAAATACTTTCTCATCCTTTTCCGAAGTATTCATACTTGCCTCTGTTTGTTTCCTGAGGAAGACGGGTCCTTATCTGCAGGGACAGCCTTTAGGTGCCTTAAAGCGTAGTCGTGGCCTGATGAAGATTAGCTATGGGGGAAATTCTGAAGTTCCTCTGCCGCTGAAAAAAGCTGCTTTGCAAGTAATGCTGAAGGGGTTTCAAACTAACCATCGCCAAGCTGCTATGGCTCCTCCAAAGGAGACTCCAGGTGTTCACCAGGAAATTTCAACGTCAATGGTGATTGAGATGGAGGACGAGGAAGTGAATGGTACAAGCCCTCGGACTGTTCCTCTTTCCATCGTTGGTGGTGCCTCTGCCTCGGCTGTAATCCCTGGGACTTCGAGTGCTAGTGTTGCCTCGGAATTTATTCCTTCAACTGCTTCTGCGCCGACGGATTTGGCTAGTGCCCCTGCCTCTGCAGTAGGAATCTGCGCGAATGTTTTTGGAGAATCTTCTGTTCTTTCCTCGGATATGATTATTACACCAGTGGACCTCCTTTGCCCCCAAGAGGATGGTTCATACATTGAGATGGATCCTGCCAAGCAGCTTTTCGCCAGTTTTCCGCAAAGTTCGGTGTTTCCGCCTGCTCCTAGCTATGCTTGCAGATACAAGCAATCTTATACTGCCGAGAGGTTCAAAGAAGTTTTGTACGAGAATTATTGCCCTGGTGAATTTACTACCGATGTTTCAGCTCGCTTTGAGGCTCATGCCTCGGATCCTTTAGGGCAGCCCTTAGACCCAGATTTCTGCAAAAAACTTGGCTTTCTCTTCGGAGGTGATTGTCCCCGAGCCGAGTATGATTGTCGCCATCCTCCCCTGTCCTATGAGGAGAATTTAGCCATGGTTCAGGCGGTGAGTTGCGTTTGTCTGCTGTTCGTGTTGATGTTGCTGAAGTGTTTTGTTAATCTATTTGTGCTACTTTTTACTAGGGCGACTATCATGCCACCGGCCTTTTAGCACACAATTTTGATCAAGCTGGTGAGACCGAATATTATGCACGAGAGTTTCATCGGATGCAGGAGGAGCTTGCCCAGGAGAAAGTTCGTAGTGCTGAAGCGAAGAAACAGTCTATATGTAAGTCCCTTATTTTCTTATTTGCTTTGATGGGAGCATATGTTTTCGGCAGCCTTGCCTAAGACAGGTTTGCTGCTTGTATTTGAAAAGGCGAGCTGGAGAAGTTAGAGAAAAAACTTCAGGAGAATCAATTGACTATTGATCAGCTTCGAAATTGTCGACGATCGTCTCATGTTGCTTTAAGCAACGAAGGCTATCTTGCTGATCTCGCCAAACTGTTGGAAGAGAGGGATAGAGCTTTAGAAGATGTTAATTACTATAGGCTGAAAAGGCAGGAGGCCGAGAGTACTTATGTGAATGAAAGAAAGAAGGTGGATCAAGCCAAGCGCCTTCTTGAGGAAATGACGAATATAAATACGATATTGTCTCGAGAAAATTTCTTTTTCCAAATGGATGTGACTCGATTGCAACAAGAGCGGGATGCGGCTCGCTTGGAGAGGTCGATTAGTGCCTCGGGCAAAGTTTTAATTGATAGATTGGAGGATATAGGGTTAGAGAATTAAAGGTGCAACTGTCTACTCAACAGAATGTTAATAAGGAGCTAACTACTGCGAATGATACTTTAAGTAAGAGTTTGAATGATAAATGCCGAGAGCTAGCTCGAGCAAATAAATCGAACGTTCAGACTGCTGCTCTTGTTGACGAGTACCGAATAGAGATTGCTAAAAGCGGAGTCGTTACTTCTTAGGATATCCGAAAGAATGCCTATGTGCCTCGCTTTACTAGTCAGCAGCAAGTTACTGAATATATGGTTATTAAAGAGAGTAGGGAGCTAACCCAAATTTTCGCTTTTCTGCTTTACGTCGCAGCCCTAATTAGGACACTGTGTTGTTGTTCTTATGTTTGTTGTTTTTGCTCTCAGGCATCGAAGCTAATTTGAAGAAGCAGGTTATCGACGCCGAGGTAGCAAGGAACGAAGCCACCACTCAGCTGGTGACTGAATCCGAGCTGAAGTTGGAAGCCGAGAGGAAGGTTAAGCGGTTGACTAAAGAATTATCCGAAGAACGCCAGCACCGCTCTGCTGAGTCAGCTAGGTTTGCTCGAGAGCTTGAGCTGGAACGCAGGCGTCGTGCCGAAGAAGTGACACATCACACTAAACTATTATCCGAGGAGAGGGGACTTCGCCTTAGACATGAGGCCCGTGTGAGGGACCTGGTGGTCGGTTTTGGCCTCGTGCGTCATGAGTTGAGACATGGCCAGGTCGTAGGAGAACTTCTTTCTCAGTCTGCTATTGCCAATGCCTTTGCTACAAGCAGGGCCTGCCGAAAGCATGGTCGTTTTCTTTTTAGAACCATTGGTGTTGAACCCCCTACTTATGGTGCTATTGGCGCGCGGGATTCGGACGTTGTATCTCCTATTGACAAGTATCTGCTCCCACGGGAAGCTTACGTGGCTTTGGCTAGAGATGAGCTTCGGAAGAGGGGCCTACTGGAGAATTTTTTAAGAATAGCTAGTGGTAATAGTGATGATGATGCCGTTCGAGGTGGCGATTCGAGGAATCTTAGTAGTGCCGCCGAGGGTTCTCGTGGCGATCCGTGCGAATCAGTTAATGGCTCCGAGGACTGTCCTCGTGATGATGCCAATTGTTCCAAGGAGAATTTTCGCCCTTAGCTTGTGTGTTTGTGTTCTTCCTTTGTAGGCTTGCCCGCGCTATTTTGCATATATGCGCATTTTTTGCTGTCACATTGCATGTCCTGTATTCGCACACATATATATATATATAAAGGATTTATTTTTGTTAAAATGTTTTTGCCCCTCCTCGGGACTGTTTTTTGTTTTGAGGAGGTCCCTTGGTTGAGTAATTTACTTGTGTATGCAAGCAAATCAACTGCCTCGGGGTTCCATCTTCCTCTATAGGTAGATGTTAATCCCATTTATCGTCCCCTCGGCGCCCGAGGACGTTTACTCCTCGTGGCCGTTTGGTAGTGAATACGAATGTATCGTCGGCTTATGTAGCCTTGATTCAAAGTGCTCACCGCTATCGGGGTGTCTTGTGGGTATAGGACCGTGCCATATAACTCGTAGGGCCCTTACGATTTATATGGTCATCGGCTCTGTGCCTGCTATTCGAGGACTTTTTATTTGTTTGGCGTTTTTTGCCTTTGGCGTTACAGCCTGTTTGGCGTTTTATGCCTTTGGCGTTACAGCCTGTTTGGCGTTTTATGCCTTTGGCGTTACAGCCTGTTTGGCGTTTTATGCCTTTGGCGTTACAGCCTTTGCGATGGTGTTGACAGTATTCTGGAGTTTGACTTCGGTGTGAGCTGCATCAATGAGTGCTATTTTCATTTATTTAATCTCTTCGGATGTTGCTTACAAATGGAGCTACTTTCTTAAGCCAAATGCTTCAAGTGTCTCCCCTCCACTGGGGTTTTCAATTTTTGCCCTTCAAGATTAATCAGACTATAAGTATCGTTACCGAGCTGTTTTTCAATGACGAACGGGCCAACCCAAAATGGTTCCTGCTGGACGCTGCTGCCTTTGCTGGACTCGCCGGATTGTTCATTCGGGGTCTGGAGGTTGTATGCTGCTACAAGGAATTGTTCTCTGTTTCCCAGATTTTGTTTTTCTTCGCCTCCTTCCTGTTTCATGCTTGGCATCCCAGCTTCGATGTCAGCTATGAACTTTGCTATGCTTTCATCCGATATCTTCGGGCTCTTGACTTGCTCCGAGCATTCCTTACTTGCTTCTCTTGCTTGTACCTCGATTTGGTGGCATGCTCGAGCCTCGGAAGGGTCACCTCGGATTTCAGCAATCCCAGTTGGCGTTGGGAATCGAATCTTTTGATGCAAAGTGGATGCGACTCCCATGATGCTATGTAACCATGGTCTACCGACAATGGCGTTATAGGGGGATTCAATGTCCACCACGCAGAATAAAGTTGGATGTTTCTCGCTACCGGCATGAACTGTGAGCGTTAACTCTCCTCGGGGCGTCGACGGCTTTCCATTAAAACCAAATATATTGTAGACCGAAGGCACCAGAGCAGCTTTCTTGCCCTTCATTTTGTCAAACGTCTGTCCAAATAATATGTCCACAGAGCTCCCTGGGTCCACCAATACTTTAGTCATGGCTATATTTTCCATTTGCAAGGTAATAACCAAAGGATCATTGTGCAGTCTGCCATCATTGGGAATGTCTGCCGCTGAAAAGAAAATTGACTGCTTCTGCCATTCCTCCAAACGAGTCCTCGTGACTACACTGAGTATCTCTTGTCCATCCAAGTCTCTTTTGTGGATGCGTCCAGTTTTTATTCCTTCCAGTCCTTTCGAATGAACTATTGAGTTGCAAGCTCCGAACCTTGGTATATCCCTGTCAATGGTAATTACGTAGGCTTCGTGCTTTGCCTTGTCCTTGGGATGTGATTGATTTGGAGGTGGTTGTGGTAACTCCAAGAGGTGTTTAAATTGTCCCCTAGCAATAAAGAAATAGATTTGATCCTGCGCCGTGACGCAGTTCTCAGTGGTGTGCCCATTGAATTTGTGAAATTGACAAAAATCCCTCGAGTTTTTTGTATGTTTCGGCTGATTTCCTCGACTGCGAGGATATCTGATTTCGCCTGCATATTCTGATTGTTCAATGACCCGAAGGGCATCTTCGATGGGTACACAGAGTTTTGGGAGCTTCCTGTCATGGAATGCAGGAAATCCTGGTTTGGTTGTTCCAAATTTTCTGTTGCCCTGTCCTTGCTGATTATTGCTTCCTTCAGGCTCTCCCCGAGGGTTGTTGCCTCGGTTGTCATTGTATTTTCTGTTATCATGGTATTTTCCATCGCCGAATTTTCCTTCGGTCCCATATCTACCACTGTCATCTTGCCTTTCTCACTTTGCTAGGTCCCCGAAGTGAGTGTTTGTTGCTTGCCCTCGCTTTTCAAGCGATAAATTGTTGATGGAGTGGATCTGCTTTAGGATTGTTTCTTTTCCCAGCGCCGCTTGTTCTTTTATTTCCTCCAGGGTGATTCGCTCCTTTTGGTACTTCCTTAGGTCCTGTAATGTTTCAAGGTTCTTCGAAAAGAGTCTGTCGTACAGAGGGTGATCTTTATCCAGAGCGTTTAAGAATGCTCGAACTTTATCCTTTTCGGTGGCTCCATTTCTTACTTCGACACATTGCTCGGTCCATCTGCTTGTTAGACTTTTTGTGGACTCTCCCGGACGTACTCGGATGCTGAATAGCTTCTCCACTCCAGGCTTGGAGGAGTTGTTGTATAGAAAATGCAGAATAAAGACTTTGGAGAGCTCCTCGAAGGACGAGATCGAGCCAGCTGCGAGGTTATCATACCATGCGAGAGCTTCTCCCTTCAAGCTAGAGGGGAAATATTTACAAAGTACTTCATCCCGATTGGCGTAAGCTAGGAAGACTCGGAGATACATTTTGATATGAACAGTGGGATCTCCAGTACCATCGAATATGGAGGTGAAAGTGGGCATTGTGCATTTTTCTGGAATAGGTAATGAAAGGATTTCCAAACTTAGTGGAGAACGGTTTACGTCGTTCATGGCTTGAGTGAGCTTAATTCTATCGCTTGATTGGATTCTGTTGTCAAAAAGCTCGGCTCGCAGTGCTTTAATTTGGTCCATCATTACTTGTTGTAGTGCTCTTGTCTCGGCATCCTTCCTCGTTGTGTTACCTTCGGTGAATGTATGCATGCTTGCTTTTGTGTACTCTGGAGGTGTGTTCTTTTTGCTAGACACCGTGATTCCATGACCTTTACTAGTTCCCTTGATCTTTGTGCCTGTTTTAGATTCGGAAGGTTCCTTCGGTCGAGATGTGTTACTTGGACGAGAGTGTCCTTCGCTGCCTCCCTTGTAGTTTGAAGCCGATTTTTCTGCGACCTTTTTGTTTGCTTCGGCCAGCTGTTTCTTTAGCTTTTTTATTTTCCTGTTTTTCAAGATTAGCTTTTTAAATTGTTCAGCTCTGGCCGTATTTGCTTCGGTGGGCTGCTGCTCTGGTATTTCATTTTCAGGATCAGATTCTTCATCCTCATCCTCCTCGTTTTCTCCATTTTCCTCCTGTATGTGTTGTTGGCGTGGCTCTTCGGCCTCTGGAAATCCTTTTCCCTCGGGACCTAAATCCTCTATCAATACTTCATCTTCGTTTATGTGCTCTCGGTGTTGGACGGTACTAGCCGCTACCTCGGGGGATAACCCTTTACTGGTTGAAAATCTGGTATTGTGCTGTCTGGACGATCCAGTACCTTGCTTCGAAGATCCTACTCGTTGCTTCGGAGCGTGTTCCGATTGGGAAGCCATTTTGGCTATGACCTGTCAAAAAACAAAAAACCTGTGAGGTCCAAGGCGGCTAGCGCAGTGTACTTTGTCGGCCATGTAAATCTACTCTGCAACTAATTTTTTCAGATGAATTTGAATGCCCCATTTGCCCTTTTTAGATATATCCTCAACTACCTATTTTGTCTTTTAGCTCAAATCATGCCTTTTCGTCTAGTTCTTTTGTGAAGTTTTATTTCCAAATATAGCATGAAATTAGAGAACCTTAAAATGGATTTTTATGTATAGCATGAAATTTGAAACCCTAAAATGGATTTTGATAAATAATATGAAATTTGAAACCCTAAAATGGATTTTGATGAATAATATTATTTTTGAAACCCTAAAATGGATTTTGATGAATAACATGATTTTTGAAACCCTAAAATGGATTTTGATGAATAATATGATTTTTGAAACCCTAAAATGGATTTAGATGAATAATATGATTTTGAAACCTTAAAATGGATTTTGATGAATGATATGATTTTGCGATTGCTTGTATGCTCTGCTACAAGAAACTCTCTCGGATATTGACCTTGCCATGCCGAGGGTTTGAGAACTTTTTAATGGATGATTTTATCATCTGATGTTATGCTCAAAAAACTCATAAACACACCAAAGCCTTTAGGGTCTTTTGGATGCTTAAGGTATAGGAGCTGTTTTTCAGAAATCTAGCTTTTGAAAATCTTTTGAGAAGATTAGAAAGAAGTAATACAACAAAAAATTTGAAAATCCGAAAATTCACAGGCAAACCCTAAGTTGTATTAATCATCCCTGTTTCTAGCGCCAAACTGTACGAGTAGAAAATCTGCATAGGTACTCAAGGCACCACATCCATCAGATCTACTCGCATATACAATATTAGGTTGTAGTTTAGCAGTCCGAAGACAACAAGAACAGCATCGAAGATGCTATGAACAGTAATTAAAGGATAAATAAAGCGATAAAGATAAGATATAAGAAGACTTTCTATGTATTTCTAATGCTGAGATTACATGAATAAAACCTTAAGGAACCAGAGGAGATTACAAACCTAATCTCTCTCTTGCGACTTAGGCTCAACCCAAAGAGAATCCAACCCTTACAACGTTTTCCAAGCTCGCCTTATATAGGCCGAGCTTGGGTGGTTTACAGCTAATAAAGACAAAAGACTCAATCGTGGTGGTGTCAGTTTCTGTCGAGTAAGGCGGTTTAAGCACCGAGGCTAAATCCTGGGCTTCGGTCCTTCGACGTAGTCTGAACCCTTTCCCTCCGAGTCTTTTACTTCGCTCATGTGTAACTTCTTTTCCTTTGTCAGTCCGAGACATCGCTGCCGCTCTTCTCGGTGTGGTTCTCTCGGCATGGTTATGCGCCCTGGATGCGAGACACGTGGTCCGACGGGTTTTACCCCCTACAACTGTTGTAAGAAACAAAGCCAGACTTGTAGCTCAAGGGTTCTCCCAAATTGAAGGGATTGACTTTGATGAGACTTTTGCTCCTGTAGCAAGGCTTGAATCCATAATACTTTTACTTGCTCATGCATGTCATCTAAAGATAAAACTCTATCAGATGGACATCAAATCATCATTTCTTAATGGTGATTTGAAGGAAAAAGTCTTTGTTGCTCAACCAAAGGTTTTGAGGACCCAACTAATCCAAAAAAAGTGTATCGGCTAGTCAAAGCACTTTATGGGTTAAAACAAGCTCCTCGAGCTTGGTTTGAGAGGTTGACAGCCTCCTTGTTGGGGAATGGATTTATCAGGGGAGGTGCCGACAAAACCCTGTTTATAAAATGGTATGGTAAAGATAGTGTGATTGCTCAAATCTATGTTGATGACATAATTTTTGGCTCCACTTTTAAAAAACTTACCAAGGAATTTCAAAGCTCATTGAGTGAAGAATTCCAAATGAGTAATGTAGGTGAACTAAAATTCTTCCTGGGAATACAAGTTCAACAACACGAAAGTGGAATCTACATATCTCAGCAGCAATATGCCAAGGATATGGTTGAAAATTTTGGTTTGAATAGTGCATCACCAAAACCAACACCTATGGCAACTACTGACAAAATCAGTAGATATCTGCAAAGTGAAAAAGTGGATCAAAAGCTTTACAGATCTATGATTGGAAGCCTTTTGTACTTAACAGCAACAAGACCCGATATTGCATATAGTGTTGGGTGTTGTGCGAGATATCAGGCTGATCCCCGAATATCACATCTCAATGCTGTTAAAAGGATTTTACGTTATGTCAAAGGGACACTAGGATTTGGTCTTACGTATACCTTTGACACCAACACCAATCTTGTAGCATATTCTGATGCAGATTGGGCTGGTAACAGAGATGACAGAAAAAGCACTTCGGGTGGATGCTTTTTCGTTGGGTTAAATCTTGTAGCATGGCACAGCAAGAAACAAAACTCACAGTCATTATCCACATGCGAAGCAGAATACATAGCAGCTGGCTCTTGCTGCACTCAGTTGTTGTGGATGAAGCAAATGCTCGCAGACTACGGTATCAAAGTGGGAACTATGAATATCTATTGTGATAATACTAGTGCTATACGCATTACTGAAAATCCAGTGGAACATTCTAGAACTAAACACATTGATATTTGATATCACTTCATAAGAAATCTCTATGAAGATAAGATTGTTATACTTGAACATGTGTCGTCACAATGACAACTTGCTGATATACTCACAAAATCATTAGATACACGAATGTTTCAACACCTTCGACAATCTATTGGTGTCGTTCTTGTTCATTAGAAACAAGAGTATCTAGTTTGTTAGGCAGAGACAAACTAGATTAAAACTTCTTTTCAACAAGGAAGTAAATATATGTACATGTCTTTACTTGTAAAGACATAAGTTGTTCTTTATTGAATAACACCACATGGGGGAGAGTTCTTAACTTGAACTTGCGCTTAATAACAAATCTTTTTGGGGAGCGTGGTTGTGGAATATAAGGAGAAAAGTGTGTCTATATTTCTCCAAAGATGAATCAACTTAGAGATCATCGTTCTGATTTCCTAGTTATGTCATCTTAAACTTGGTATGTGAGTACTTAGCTTAACCTATCCTCATAGATTTATGAAACCCTAGCTAGTCTCGAGCTACTTTGTCATATTTTTGTGACAAATAGGGGGAGAATACATATGGTTCTTGTTCTTGTGGTTCATAACCATATGGGGAGAACGTCATGTGCTTACTTGTTGTGCTTTTAAAAGTATCAAGTAAGGGGGAGTAATTAAAGCTGAGAAGAAGCTTCTGAAAAATGAGGGGTACCGAAATACGACCAACTTTTCATTTGGGCTCGTGAGTCTTATGGTTAGGTTTGGACGATCTCAAAAATCAATATCCAAACCTAGATAACCGGAGTTGTGATCTAGGGATCAACTCAACAAAGACGAATCTTTTGAGTAAACTCTACAGTTATGGATAACGTACTTCTTGTGTTTGCTTTTAATTATATGTCAGATTTTATATAATTGCGGAAAGGAAAAGCACACAAGACACCAGAACGTTTTTTTAACGAGGAAACTGCCTTGCAGAAAAACCTCGGGACCTCGTCCAGATTGAACACCGCCCAGTACAAACTGACTACAAACGCTAGCCTACTATAAGACTTCGGTCTGGGATGTAGCAGAGACCAACTCAAGCCCTCCAAGAGAATTGGCTACTGTCGCACTCCTTACGTCTCTAGATCCCCCACAGATCGTCACACACTTGATTCCCCCAGCTGACGTCCTTTACAGGCCTAGGAGTTGCTTTGACCGATGTCAAATGCTTGTGTCAGCAATAGTGGCTTTGCAACCTAATTGTTGA
>JAJJMA010175581.1:0-11479 GCA_023529015.1 Papaver nudicaule
TAAATGTGGCTTTCCTGTTTGGTCCTTTATTATTAAAACAAAATGTTAAAAAAATTAATATCTCTCGAAATACAACTCGAAACTAACAAAATATATATTCCGAAAGCTTTCGACGAAATCTATACAACGAGTACCATTGTCGATAGGGCTGCTCAAAAAACCGAAACCGTGGCGAACCGTACTGAACCGCACCGAAAATTCCAAAAACCGAACAGAACCAAGGTTGATGGTTATGGTGATGGTGCAAGAATTGAAAAACTGAGCATTATGGCAATGGCGATAACTAGGCATATAACCAAACCGAGACAACACGGTGTGCACCGATTAATATGAGCCTTTAGATCTAAATCAATTTTAACCATTGATCATAGTACATATTTAAGTTATTAAACTTAAATCAAGTACTTTCTCTTCGTCTCATGTCTTTCTCACCCTCTCTGCAGCGATACAACCACTAGCACCACCAACTCTCCTCCATCAAATCAAGTACTTTCTTCTTCTTCTTTGCTAAGTTTTAACTTGTAAATCCATTTGAAGAGATATCAAATTTCAACTCAAATTTCAAAAGAGCTTTTCTCTATTTTCAGATCTAGCACTGAGTTTTCCTTGATGGAATGCTACAAAGAAGTTATAAAGAAGATAATGACGCAATTCAGCCACACCAGGAGAGTAAACTAAGTTTCAATTCAAGATTTGTTTTGGTATATATGAATTTGTGATTTGTGAAGATTGTAGGATGTAATTTGGTGGAATCTATTCAAGATTTATATGTATAATTATGTAATACTTAATAAAAAACCGAACAAAAAAAAAACTAACCGACTCGGTATGGTTTTAAAACCGAACCGAAGATGAATGGCGATGGTGCAAGAATTGAAAAACCGAGGATTATGGTGATGGTGATGGTGATGGCTGGGCATAAAACCGAACAGAACCGAGCCATGCGCAGCCTTAATTGTCGATATGTTTCGAAGTTTTTTTTTTTCCCACGCTACCGGTGATGGTACTTCATTTTCAAAAATGAACTCTGTTTTAGCACTTCATATTATGATATGAATACTATTTTTCCACTTCATACTATGAGATGAATTCCACTTCATATTTTGAGAGGAAATTATTTTAACACTTCATATTTTGAGATGAATTACACTTTACCCACTGATGTTGATATCTCAAGTCAGTTGTCAAGTTTATGAGACAAAAACACAATCCTTGATAAGTTTACTCTAAAACTTGGACTAGGATAGTTCTAGGTAATCGAGACGATGAAGACGAAGATCGAAGCTTACTACTTGATAAATCATAACATCCTCGTCATTGTTCTATATGGCCAATTCTCTTGGGTACTTGTCTAACAGTTCAAGCCATGTAAGTTCTCCATCAAGTATTTAAACAATGACCCAATTGTCATATCCTTTTCATATACCTAGTGAAATTGTGATACTTAAGTCCTTTAAGCCTCACTATTTACCTGCTATTTGTCTAAAGTGCTGCTTCAGGAGTCGTTCTGGGCGGAAGCTCAAAATTTAATTCAAAAGCAAAGACAACAATGCATATTACTGTAGATACGACCGATGGAGCATCAGACACACTACATAATGTAACAGAAGCAATGCGAAGTATACCAGAGAACCTAGGAGCAATTGAAAATAAAACTGAAACAATCGGCGTGGAAAGCTTGATATGGAAGTTTCAGAATAAGAAGAGAAGATAAGAAGAATTGATATATAGTCGAAAAGGGTATCAGTGTTATGCAAGTTCCCCACACTCTTTAGAGATATGCAAAGAACTCCAATGTAGTTATTCTGATTCAAAAGTGCTATCAACACATTCAACTGCTAATGAAAGTAATGTCAATGGTAAACTTGAAGAAGATTGGCAAACCTGGAAATCATCGCCTACCCAATTTTGGTTGCTGTCATAGTCCACAGATATCAGCATAAGTTTAACAATCTATTAAGAGAAATAAATATTATGTTACCTTCAATATTAGGTTGCCTTCATATAGAAATCTAGGATAGGTTATGATACTCTTGATATCCTTTCTATCTTTCAGGTACGTAACATAATTTGAAATACCAAGTGACAAATCAGAATTTCAGTTGGAAGTTGGAAACATAACCACAGCTCAGTTTTTCCACAAATAGATGCATACAAGTATTTGAAGAACCACAGACTAGATGCAGAGTGTAAATGGGAAAACTCACCTGATAAAAAGAAACGACAGAGAGTTCGAGACCCAAAAGAAGGGCCCACCTGAAGTCTTTTCACCAGTGCTTTAACCCACCAGCCATTATCACCTGAACTAGTTCATGGATATAAGTTTCTACACATCATTGAAGCAGTTGTATATAATATACTGACAGCAATGTCAATTTTTTTGCAGTTAAAGCATTCAGATAAATATAAGCTCAATTTAATTTGCTGTGCAAAGTTACTTCAGACTCAGACTCATCAGGTATGCTACGATATGCAATCAACACATATTTCCATTAATATAACAATGCAGAGCTACCAATTGAAAATTCTTCAGTAATCAAAGGCATGATACATGATCAATTTTCATACTATCACCAATATAATAACCGCATAACTGACGATACGTATTTAAATGCTAGGCGTCACCTACAAAAGGTGTTCTTTAGTCAAAATATTGTTCACATTTCATAATAACAAAGTAAGAAACATAATCCTTCCAGAATCTCAGGATGTAGCTTAATACTTGTGAAACCGTTTCAATAGTTAAACTAAATGTAAAGTAGAGATCTATGCTTCTGCAACTTGTCCTTCATCCTGCCATCACGATAAGAGTTACTTGTTACAGAAGCAACAAAAGATACAGATCCCACTAGTGCATTTTAAGAACTACGAAGCCCAGAGGCAACGCATCAAAAGGAGTTAAAAGTCTGCAGAAAGAATAGCTAGTGGCTAGTTTCCACTAACCTAATTAGCTAGTGCCAAAAATGTACTTGTTGTTGCATTTGCTAGGATCATATATTGTTCCTGTCTTGAGATTCAATGTTGTAGTTCATCTTACTAATAATTCTATTTTCATCTTCTATTACTTCTGTAGTGCCTTCATCATCATCATCTAAAAATCATCCATTTCCTCATCGTCTTCAATATTATTGTTGTCCTCTCCCATCGACTTACCATAATAACCCAGTGTCTTTGGATGCGGTATCTGTTGCATCAACTCCTTCACGAAGTCCTTCACAAAGTCTTCCCGCTTCAATAAAAAATAAGAATCAATAATCCGCTTGCACTCCCTCGTCAATCATAATGTTCAGAACTCATATTACAAATATAAACAGAAAAAGAGATTATACTTACTTTCTTTGCTACCGATGCTGCACCTGTAATGTTCCTGCCACCACTGCTACTTCTTTTTATATTGGTGTCGGCTGATTCATTAGTAGTGGTTTGTGGAGGAGGTGGGCAAGGAGACATGATTTCTTCTAAGGTAGTCGACTTTCGATATGGGTCCGCTGAAGACGAGGATGTATTTGAAGATTGATTATGATCTATTGGTGATTCTTGATAGGTTTGATTACTTCCAGCATGCACTTTCTTCCGGTGTAGAGCATCTAACTGATGAAAATAAGGGTAAGTCTCAGCGTCTTTAGTCCCTTTAACCCTTCTGAAATAATGGTTTATGCTCGCCCATTTATCTCCGCATTTCTTTGCGCTATAGCTGTATCCCATACTACCCATCTCTGCAGAGATCTCTGCCCAAATGGCTCCCCAGCCCCTTTTGCCTGCTTCTTGATACCTTGAATCAAGTCCACTTCTGAGTTGAATAAGTGCAAGGACTTCTGTATCTTGCCATCTAGATGACGCTGAGTCAAAGCCGCCTCTACCCATCTTTGTAATCCTGTTGCAGTACTTGTAGTATTTTAATTGGCATTGCCTTCCACTCTTGTTGAATCCCATCCTACCCATCTCTGCAGAGATCTCTGCCCAAATCGCTCCCCAGCCCCTTTTTCCTGCTGCTTGATACCCACTTCTGAGTTGAATAAGTGCAAGAACTTCTGTTTCTTGCCATCTAGATGATGCTGAGTCAATATTATGAGCTATTGGTGGTTCTTGATAGGTTTGATTACTTCTATCATGAAATATCTTCCAGTATGTAGCATACAATTGAGAAAAGTAAGGACAAGGCTCAGCATCTTCAAGCTGTTTCTTGCTCCTCTCTTTAAGCCTTTTGAAGTAGTTGTTGATGTTATCCCATTTCTCTTTGCATTTCTTTGCACTCCTGCTGTATCCCATCCTACCCATATCTGCAGAGATCTCTCCCCAGAGTGGCCAACCCCCCATTGATCCTACAGTTCCTACTTCATGAAACCTTGAATCAAGTCCACTTCTGAATTGGATAAGTGCAAGAACTTCTGTTTCTTGCCATCTAGACGACACTGTGTCAGATCCACCGCTACCCATGTTTTTAAACCTTCTGCAGTACTTGTTGTGTTTCTCTTGGCATTTCTTTGCACTCCTGATGTATCCCATCCTAACCATCTCTGCAGAGATCTCTTCCCAGAGTGGCCTTCCCTTTTTTGGTCCTGCTTCTCGAAATCTTGAATCAAGTCCACTTCTGAGTTTAACAAGTGCAAGAACTTCTGTTTTATGCCATCTAGACAGCGCTGGGTCATATCCACCGCTACCAATGTCTTGTGCGGGTGAATGTTGCTGCTCCGGAACTGCGATGGTAACATGGTCTGTCGAGGTTGGTTGATGGTGGTTGGTGATTATGACCTCGTTGCTCTGAGGTGGTTGCTGCTTTTGTGGTTGATGTTGTACTATCTGGTGAAGCTGATTCTGCTTTGGCTTTGGAGGAGGAGGAGGAGCCGGTTCTGCGGGAGGTGGAATAGATTGAGGTTGCAAGGGTGGGGCGGCAGGGTTAACTATAGGAGAGGGTAATTGAGTAGCATGACCAGTGATTTTCTGAAGGAAAGCGACGACACTGTCATGTCTTGAAGCAGAGATTGCTCTGCCTTGAGCCATCATCTCGTGTTCTGGAGTAAGCCTATCCATCTCTTGCCATTTCCAAGCTTCTTCCCTAATCATTCTGTCTGGTTCTGTTTTCTCAATTGTGTCATGATACATCATTCTATGACGACTTGTACTTGCACCACCAGTGCCTCCTCTTTTTCTTTTGCGGGCATTGGTTAGACTAGAACTTGGACAACCACCTTCATCAAAATCCTTGTCTAACGACAAATAAGATGAAGTATTATCCATTCCAACGGCAACAGCTGCAGCGGCAGAAGAAGCAGAAATTCCAGTTGTGGGTGATGGTGTTTGGTAATCTGATCTGGGTATTCTGATCTGAGCAGTTGGAATGGAACGAACCGCCTCGATTCCCATTGGAACTGCACTCACAATGAAGAATAATACTCAATTAACTACCAATGCAATTGGCTGTACCTGCTAAGGCAGTTTAATTAGAGATAAAATGGCAGTAATTTTCTACATTCATATGATATATGTACGTACATGCTTCAATTACAATGTAAAACTGAAAAAAATACTTCTTCATTGGAGGCAATCTTGGTGTTAGTGTATACGAATTACACTAAATAAAAAATCCAACTTTTGAGCTTAGAATCTGTAGAACATGTACTAGCCTAGTTGGCTAGGAGCTCAACTCTCATACTTTCGGTCGGTGGTTCGAGTCTCCGCTCAAGAGTTTGCAGATCTCTAGTTTTGATCCTCATCTAGTTAGCAACAATACTCTAATCCTCGTATATATTTCTAGTCTAGTATACAACAGCATCTTTCTATCTTTTAGGATACTAAAGAGAAGATTAAACCTAATTTTGCAAAAATCCCCAAAAGTTTGAAACCCTAATTTTGAAATTGTACATATATATTACCAAAACCAATGAAGAATAGAAAAAGAAAATGATATAACATACCTTAGAAGAAGAAGGAGAAGATCAGAAGAAGCAGGTGGTGGTGGTGGTGGTGCTGGTGGTTCCACGGTGGTACCAGCAGGGACTGGGGGTGGTGGTAGTGGAGCAGTAGCGGAGACTGAGAGTTTAGTTTAGTCAAGTGAAAGTCAAGTGTGATTTATTTTGATTTTGATTTTGGGAAAAAGAGTCAAAAATATAAAGAAAGAGAAAAAAAAGATCAGTTTTGAAATTTTTTGGGAGTATAGTATTTAGAAACAAACAAAAACAGAGGGGAGCCATGACTAAGGTTCAAACAAATGTCAGTCAGACTACTTCCCGCCTATTTACCTTATGGTGCACAAAATCTCTACTATTATTAAGCCAAGAGGTGAAATAAGGCCTTTTTACATTCATGCCCATGCACAAAAAATAGAAACAAAAATGAATTGAGGACAATTCTGTCAAAACTTTACTTAGACAACCTAGGAAAAAACGTAGACTCCTCTTGAATCTTCTAGACACAATTTGCTAATTCCAAAGTTCAATTTCCTAGACAAAATTTGAATTTGAATCTCAAATTCCAAATACCAAAATGCAATTGCCGCTCAAGGTACCATACAGACTCTCTGCATCCTCATTTTCTTTTCTTTTTTTCTTTAAATACTCTTTCAATATTCACCTCTCTTCTGCTTCCGGACATTTTTTTCTCTTTCCCTGCTCATCTCTTTGCTTCCGGACATTGGGTATAACCGCACCATCTTACTAATCAGGTTTGTAACAAATCCCACATACTTTGACTACCCATCGATATCACCAGCATGGTATTCATTTGTAGAATTAGGTACTAAACATCAAAATAGTTTTGTTTAAAGATGCTTATGCTATTGATGATCACCATTATATCATCTGTTAACACACATCTAATGGCCAACTATTTTGTTTAAGTATGTATTCCTAAAGATTTTTCATTGTTTTGGTTAAACAGATTATAGCAAATAATTAATGTCCTATGAGTCAGTTTCAAGATTATCTAATTTGTCTGATTTATTGTGTAAATGATGCCAAAAAGTGCCCGTTTGACTGATATTAGAAGACAGGCAAGGGTTGCATCCCCATATTATCTAACATCTTCCGATCATGAAGGTAACTTTATGCTTCAAAAGTTTCAGATTTAAGAAAGCGTTATCATACATCAATTTATCTTATTATATGCGACTTTCAGTGGGCTATGAGGAGAGGCATAATTCAGGGACAATTGCACCTGGCGTAAGATTGAGTAGTATTAGAAGGCAGGCTAGACAAGCCCCGCATCCGACGAATACAACCCAAGTTGTTCATACAAACGGTAAGGCTTTACATCCATATTAACCGTTTTTAATTGCTAAACAATATTTTTGATTGGTATTGAATTCTTTTTCTATACGTGAATAGGGCTACAACAACAATATACAATAACCACTACTTATCTTACTGTACCAAGTTTATGTACCGGAAAATGATGAGTTCATGACTTCCTTGAAGTTTTTTTCTTTTCCTTCTTAATGTACAATTGAAATTGTTTCCTTTTCCTTTGTGGTGTTTTTTCTTTTTTTTCTTAACATACAGCTGCAGCCGAATAAACTCCTAGGCTAAAGAAATTTGGTGAGCAACATATTTCAATTAAACGTGCGGAGCACGTGCACTTCACTAGTCTAAACAAGGGAATGGCGCTGGAAAAACCAAGAACTGTGATTAAGGCAGATACTCGTAATGATACTCAGATTGCCAGAAGCATACTCAGATTGCCAGAAGCAGAAGCTCGTATCATCTGGGATCTTTTGAAGAAGGCGGTTGATTTTAAACATTTTCACCTAATTGTTGAGAGTGATGTGTTAAAGATTGGCTCAACCAAAACCATGAAAGTTAGTCCCACATAGAATAAGAGGGTTCTAGCCCCCATACCCGACCTAAGGGTGTGGTCGGATCCTTCATGATGCTCTTTGACTTATTCAACCTATTTTTAAAGATATTCAGGACTTTACTTCTTGTACACAAATTTTTTTAAAACTTTAAGGATACTGAGTAGTGGCTGGACTATGTTTAGATACTCCCTCCGTCCCACATTATTTGAGCTAGCAACTTTAAAATCTTGTCCCACATTACTTGAGCTATTTCAAATATATTAGACGTATTTCTATATTACCCTTCTAATCGATCATTATCATCAAATTAATACAATAAATATGTATAATTTCATAATCATGTTTATACTCGTTACGTAGATGTTTTAAAATGCTTTTCAAAGATATAAAGTTTGCAATTATACGTGCCATAATTTGAAAAATATGTTGTTTCTAAATTTTACTATATTGTTATATATAAGGGTATAATTAGAAAAAAAATAGTAAATATTAATCTCCCTCCTATTTGCCTTAAAAATTGTGCAAAATTGAGATAGCTCAAGTAATATGGGACGGATGGAGTATAAGAATAGATCTATTCTCAGATTTAAATCTATTTATGTTACGAGAGTACCAAAAGGCATATCCCTAGCTAATTAAGCACATGATCGCGTATCAAAGTGAGTCTGCCAACCAAATAGCATTGCATTGAGTCCCACGAACGCACCCTGATTTGAAGCTCAATACCTCAAACCGATCTATCTGAAAGGCCAAAAACTGCATGACATGTGATGTGCATGAACAGGTACACACACCTCATTCACTTAATTATCACCCAAACAAAATCATTTCCCACGAACAAATGTAATGTTGGAAATTGGGCTTGGGATGGCCACTCAAGCCCATGTCCAGAATGAATAGAAATTGTGTAAGTAGAGATATAAGGGAGATGTTAATCCCACATTGTGTAAAATCTAGAGGAGTCTCTAGTTTATAAGCTATTGAGAGATAGTAGCTAATGAATAAGAGGCTAAAGGTGCACCCTAACTTTAATGCTTTGCACCGCACCACGCATAGCGTGGGCTTGTGGTCGCGTGGCCGCAACTTGGCGCGCACATTTGCATGCTTGTAGCGAGGAGCACTTGGAGCCTTTGATTTTACACTATGGGAATCATTTGGAATCATTTGGACGGTCAGGATTTAATCATTTGGGAATCATTTGGACGGTCAGGATTTAATCTCAGATGATCAGCTAAGATTTAATGGTTTAGATCGTATCTAGTACTTATGATCTAACGGTGTTGATTAAGTCCTTATCCAAGAGGTGTGATCCAACGGACAAGATCTCTCTAGTACTTATGATCTAACGGTGTTGATTAAGTCCTTATCCAAGAGGTGTGATCCAACGGACAAGATCTCTCAATTTGAATTGGTGACTCTTTGGAAGAGTCATTTAGTTTGAAAAGGTGTCTGTTGGGAACAAACTTAAATTTTGAATTAGTGACGGTTGGCAAAAGTTGCAACCGTAACTGGTATCTCTTCATCCCTTATATAAACTCAACTTCTGTTTGAGTTTGAGACACAGAAAACATTTACATCTTCTTTGAGATTTTGAGAATCAGTAAAAGAGAGTTGTGCTACATCAATCCACGTTCGTTTTTGGGAATCATCGAAGTGCTGTGAAGATTACCAAAGGTATTGTTAAATGCTGGAGACGTATGCCTAGAACTACATCATCATTAAGTGCAGGGCATTAAGCGTCTTAAGTATAGAGATCATTCGCCTCAATACATTTCTGTTTTTAGTTTTGTTATTCTCATTCTTCTTCATCTCTAATTTCTGCAAAGTTGATCTTTATATAGTTTGTAAAGACTGTGTTTTACTACTTCTGATTTGGAATCAGAAAGTTTGTGAAACTGTGAATACGATTTGAGTCGTATTTCTGAATCGGTAACAAGATTTACAACATGTAAAATAAAACAACAAACATTTATTTTGATTTAAATCGATAACTCAGACTATATAATAAAAATTACACTGCCGAAGAAAACCCGTAAGATTTTAGTCAGTGTTGTAAAACAATTCCTTGAAGCGTGCTTGTTGTTGCTTGAAAAAAGTTAAATACACATCTATGCTTCCGTCACCAGCAATGGAAGAAACCAGGTATGTTTCTCCCTCCAGAGGATCGAATGATGGCATACAAACAAAAGGTATACAAGCACCAAAATCAACCTCGTGGAATGGAAAACCAAGCCAGCTCTGGATTTCCAAATTGGGCCAGCAGGACGGCACACTCGAAGGATCTGCTTTACGTGGTGTCAGACCATGGTCATTCGAATTCTCGTTTGCAAAATCTATTATTGATTTGAAGTAACTGTCGTCCACCTTTGCCACCTCTTTGTGTATCACCTCTGCTGTACATACATGTTTCAATTAAAATGCAAAAATGAAAAAAAATACTTCTTCATTCGAGGAAATCTTGGTGTTTGTAACCGGCCAGGGTTCGTGTATACAAATTACACTAAATAACGATTCTGGTGTTTTTTGCTTCCTTGACCAAAAATCGTCAAGGTTTTCAAGGCTTCCTTGACGATTTTTGGTCACAGTCGTCAAAGAAACCTTGAAAACCTTGAAGATTCTGGTGTTTTTTTCTTGATTTTTCTTTGTCAAATTCTTGAAATTTCTGGAAAAAAAAAGATGAAAAATCGTCAAGGTCGATGGTCATAACCATGACGATTTTTCTACAGTCAAGAACAATCGTCATGATTTAAGACAAAACCTTGACGATTTTGTCTCTGTAACTTGAAAAAATTGAGTATTTTTCATACAAATCATAGTGTTTTTAGTGAACTAAGCTCCTCATCGGAGCATCCTTCGATTATAGTGATTATTCACTACGCCACAGGGGCCTGTTTGTAATGGATATAGACGTTGCGCCGAATTAAAGCAACGTCTATTAGCGTTGCAAAAACGGCGTTACAAATTTTTGGTAACGTCTATTAACGTTGCTTTAATTAATTAAAGCAACGGAAGTTACGTTGCTTCTTCCGTTGCTCTTTTTTATTTAAAGCAACGTAAGATAACGTTGCAGAATTTATTTAAAGCAACGTTTTGACGTCATCACACGTCACCACTTCCGTTGCCCTTTTTGTTTTAAGCAACGTAAGTGACGTCACCACTTCCGTTGCTCTTTTTATTTAAAGCAACGTTTTAGGTAATTTAGGCAACGTCTACAAACGTTGCGGAATATATAATTAAAATTAAAAAAAAAAGAAAAATTATAAAATTGTATATAACAAAAATCTGTATTTGCATTTATATATTCCTGTATTACAAATCGTATAAAAATACAAAAACATACAGAAATACAAAAACTGAGCTAATAAGCTTTGAAGCATAAAAGAAAAACTGAGCTAATGCTACCGACCAACAGGACAAATGAAGCATAAAAGAAAAACATTTTCATTGCATTGAGCCCCACTCAACAAACCAAATTATCACTTCAACAATCAATTTCATTTAAAAAAACCAACAAATTAGAATCCAAGACTCCAAGCACAGAGTTGGGTTACAAACCATCCAAATTGTGTGTTGAAGAGCAGATAACAGAGCTTTGATGATGTGTAAAACATATCCGGTCAGGCCCCGTGCTTCTTATGCTATGTAGTCTTCAACAATCTGTATACAGGAAAACAAAGAGCAATTTGT
>JAJJMA010175610.1:0-11277 GCA_023529015.1 Papaver nudicaule
GAGAATGTTCTCAGTCTTGTAGCTTCCACACTGTTTGACCGCATTCTTAGAGAAACCCTAGGTTTGACTGGTGCTAAACAGCTGTATTCCTCTTTCTGACTTGGCATTTAATTCCTCTGTAGTACCCTCAACCTTACCCGTGCTTTAGCCTGTCGCACTTTACACGCGTCTCATCCTTGAGTGGCGTGCAGTCAGTTACTTTTAAGGTTTATCCCATACCTCTCGGTGTATTCACTAACTTGCTACCGCTCTTAGGATGGTGACACGTGTCCATCAGATTTCTGGTACCTACAGTTTGCTCCTTTTCTTTTTAACTTCTCAAAGGGTAAGTTAGGAAGAAAATCTTGTCGAAGGGTGACATCATGCACGTGCTCCAGCCTATGCTCCAGGATTTGGACACGTCGCCAAATAACTGAACAACTGGAAGCGCCGGTTGAGTAACCCACCTTTTCAGAGGTTGGATATAAAAAGAAACCCTTGGTCTTTTCAAGACCTTTATTTCCTTTTTATTCTCTTTCCTCAGAGATTTTCTCTGCCGAAAATCTTTGCTCCACTGTTCATCGTCTTCTCCGCCTCACTTTTATCGTAAAAAGCTTGGTTTCCGACAACAATGGCGCCAAAAAGGTTAGTCTTGTTCATTGTGATCTTTGATAATTTCTTTGATTTCAAAGAAATCCCTGATTTCTTCACTGTTATGAACAGTTGCTCCAAGGGAAAACCTAAGTTTCAGTTTTTCTTTGTTTTGTGGTTGTTTTTGTTTCAGAACTTCGACTTCCTCTGAGAGGGATGAAGATCCGAATTGTTTGAGAATTCTCCGAAGAAAGCATCATCTGGACTCCAGGTTCCAGATCTCATGGGCTACTCCTCAGAGGAGTGAAGGTGTTATCACTCCAGAGCTCTTGAGGGAGAGCAATCTGAGTAGGACCCGAATCATTGTTACCAAGGCTCAACTTGATTCTGGCCTCCATATTCCTCTTTGGAGTCCCAGAGATTCCTTTGTGTATCCTGCTCTGGCCTCTGGAGTGGACTCTCCCAGAGGTCTGTTCCAGTTGAACAATACAACTTGCAGGATCTTTGCCGAGTGTGCCTCCAGAGCTCGGGGAATGATTCTCTTTTAGTCAGAGAAAGTTTCCTTTGACCCTGAGGATGCTAAATTCTACACTGTGGAGAATTTTAAGCGCAACTATCAGATAACTCAGGCTAGGAGGGACAGTTCTTTTGAGGGTTTTGGAGTGAGCATTCAGAGGAAGAGTGCGGATGAGAGGAGGGGGGCCCCTCTGCTTCTGGGGGATGTAGACCCTCCAGGCGGCAGTGAGACTTCTCAATGGGATTTCGTCCGCAAGTCCAATGATCCTAACTGGCATGTTGGCCCTTTGTTGATTGAGGGTTCATTTGTTTTTGGGTATGATAACAGTGGGAATCCCATTCTGGAGACTCCCAAATCTCTAGAGGATCTCCCTTCTTATCTCCCATGGATAAATGTTTGGACCAGTGGCGGCGCCTCTAGGAAGCGCAAGGGAGGAGAAGTTTCAGAGGTAAAAAATATTTGCCTTAGCTTTCTGAGTATGTGTCCCATAATTGCCCCTATTTTTTAACTCCGAGGGTTATTCTCGCAGCCTTCTAAGCAAATTGGGAAGAAGGTCGTTGTCTCCTCCGAGAAAGGCAGGACTGTAGCTTCCAAACCTCCTGCCGTTGTTCGGAGACTGGCGGTAAACTATGGAGATGATGGCCCAGAGTCTGTAGACGTGCCTTTCCATGAAACCTTCCAGTCCCAACAGGATGAAGCTGTGGTCATTGTCCAACCAACCCAACCCTCCAAGGGTAAGTCTTCTCAAGTCGCAGATTTGAGAGATCAGACTCCTAAGGATGATGATGTGCTAGTTCAGCATGAGGCTGGGTCTTCTAAGAAAGAAAGTACTTTGGTGATTCCCCCTGGCAGTTCTCTGGTTGTCTCTGGGACTACTTCCAGTGTGCCACTCTCCTTGCTCCTGACTTTCAGAGTAAAAGTGTTGTGGAGCAGGCCAGAGTTGTTGCTCCAGAGAATCTTCCTTTGCTGGTAAGCGAGATTCACCCTTCTTATTCTTTCTTAGGTCTTGTCGCTTGTTTCCTGATTCTGGGATTCCTTTTCAGGTCCAGAATGCCTTTGCAGCTCTTTCAGCTAGCTCTCAGGTATCCGTCCGAGCTCTGGACGGTCAACTTAAAGACTCTCAGAGAAAGGTCTCCGAGCTTCAGAAGAGTCTGAACCTTCAGAAAGGTAACTCTCCTCGATGTCTTCTAGTTAGTTTTGTACACTTTTTCTGGGACCTGAAATAGTCCTTTTCCCTTAGTCGAATTTGATCAAGCTAAGGTCCAGTGGGAGAGGGATCGTAATGACTACCAGAATGAACTCACTCTTAGGGATAGTCAAATCCGTTCCTTGGAGACTGATTTGGGCAAGATGGCGAATACTCATGAGGATAAAATCCAAAGTATGTTTGCCAATCTCTCAGAGGAGCACTCTAAGACTGTTGAAGGTCTTCATAGACAGCTTAGAGAATCTCAGTCCCAGATTAAATGTTTAGAGTCTGCCAAACGAGGTCTGAAAGACCAAGTCAGGACTTTTGTGCGGTGGCAAAAAGATCATCAACCTATGCTCAATCAGATTGAGGATTATAATGATACCTCTGAGTGTGCAGCTGATGAGTTAAAGGCTGCCAATGAGCTTGTTAGAAGGTTACGTGATGCCATGGCAAAGCATGCTGATGCTTGCCCCATGGATACTCATGCCTTAACCCTTCTACAAAAGCAATATAGTGAGCTTGATTCTGCCAGGTTGGACACTGAGCAGACTCTGAGGACTATCATATCTGACTCGGAAGGTAGATTAGAATAGGCCTCAGATTTCTTTACTTGTCTTGGCGTTTTTCCTGTCTTCTCATGTTTGCTTTGTTCATTCCTCAGGAAAAGCTAGAGAGCTCGAGGAATTGAAGTTGCAGTTTGAGATTCTCAGAGCTGAGAAAGAGACTCTGGAGGCCGGGGTTGTAGGATTTGAGGAGGATAAGAAAGAGCATGATGACGATCTCCATAAACGATATTCAGAGGAAGCTTCTGAAACATCTAAGTCCTTGAACAAACGATGGAGGTCCAAGTATGATGATCTTCTCCGCTCCATTCAGGCTCAGAAGACTCCTGAGGCATCTCCTAAATTCATGGCTTCTTTGAAAGAAACGGTTGCTCCTTCCAGAGACTTTGAGGCGTCTGCTTCCAGAGGTGCTCCAATCTCGGAGGCTGAAGAGCCTGAGAGTATACCAACCTCTGAGGTCGAGGAAGGCTTGGAGCTCGGAGAGCAGGATGGGGAGGAGCAGGCAGAGGTTGAGGAGCCAGAGAACGAGTGCCCTCAGAATCAAGAGGCTGATACTGAAGAGCGAGGGCCTTCTCCCTCCAATCTTGCTGAAGATTGACTATTTTTCTCCTTCCTTTTTTTTGAACAGACTTTACTCTTGGTGGTGTGTATATTGGTCGTTCTTAGTTAACAACAAATACTTTTAATTTTTTGTCTGGGCGCTCCCAAGCTTGGTGGGCAAAACACTTCTGACCCTAATTGTTGTGAATGTATGGGTGTTTGTTTTGTCACTTTCGTGCCCTCAGAGTTTAGACAACATTTTTGCCTTAGACCATGTTTGTCTTAGGTTGTGTCTTTTTCAACACTTTGTCCTTTAGAGGCTCAATAACTTTGTAAAGTCTTACCAAAAAATTTCACTTCATCATTACGAAGATTCCATATTGGTCGACGGACTTAGTGGCCACTAAGCCAAACGAGGTCATAACTGTACTACCCTGGTCATGATAACAAAATTTTCTCTAAGGTGAATTTTGAGAGTTCATTCATTCTGGGGTGTTTCGTGAGGGGAGCCATTTCTCAGCCTGCATCTCCAAAATGGCATCCTAAAATGTTATTAGGGCATCTGAGTCATATGGGTAAGAGATCTGTCCATAGACTAAGGCAATGGGCAATATTGGGGGAGTGTGCACCTCCCTCGTACCTGAAATACCCTTTCGGGGTCTTTGCCCCTGCATGTTGAGGGACGAATGCCTATTCTTTAGATTTGGGCGTGGGTGTATGGCTAGTACTTCGAAAATCCAAGGCTCGATACTTTCTTGTGATTTTCTGAGGGCTTCGAAAATTCAAGGCAAGAGACATCTTGTAATTTTCTGAGAGTTTAGAAAATAGAAGGAAAAAGACATCTTCAAATTTTCTGAGAGTTTCGAAAATAGAAGGAAAGAGACATCTTCAAATTTTCTGAGAACGTAGACATAATAATAACAAAAGATTTTATTAATATTCCAGAGGTTGTACATGATTGTTTTCAAAAGTACTTAATACTATCTTGTACATAGCATTACAAAGCTCTGAGAGACATTTCCCTGTATGGGCTTTGAGACTTCTTGAAGGATTCCGGATCCTGTCATGCCTTCTCGAAAGTAGGTTCTATTGTTGTAGTCCCTGGATAACTTTCGATGATAGTTCTCCATCTTCTGGAGTGCTACTTCTCTCATTTCCCATGGATTGTCTATCCTAGACAGTATCTCATTGGTGGTGAGGTTTTCTTCCCAGGCTTCCGTCTTGGTTGCGGGTATCATGGCCTCAGTAGGTATGATTGCTTTCGTTCCATATGCAAGAAGGAAAGGAGATTCCTCTGAGACTGGATTTTTGTTATTCTGCGCTTCCATAGGACGATGAATAGTTGCTCACACCACCTTTCTTCGTATTCTTCCAGAGCATCCTTAAGCATATTAGCTATAGTTAAGTTTGTGAGCTCTGGGGCTGAATCTTCCCGTTGTGGGAATGGTGTGGCTTTGCTTCTCTTTATGTGAAAGGCATTGCATAACTTGTTCATTTTTCGGCCACTGAACTATTTCTCATCATCTGACACGATAGCTGCTGGTATCCCAAAGCGACAGACGATTTGCTCGAATATAAAATCGTGTATGTCCTTGTCTCGGATGTTGGCTAAAGCTCTCGCCTCCACCCACTTGGTGAAGTAGTCAGTGGCCACTATCAAGTATTTCCTGCCATCTGTCCCTCGTTCTAGGGGTCCTACTATATCTATGCCCCATTTGGCAAATGGCCATGGGCTTAGAATAAAGGTCACTTCAGAGGCTTGAAAATTTCTTTTGTATTTGCGACATCTTTGCATCGGGCAGATATTTCTTTGGCATCCAGGTTCATGTAAGGCCAGTAATACCCTGAGGTCTTAGCCTTGGATGCTAAGGATGTTCCTCCGAGGTGATTTCCTGCTTCCCCATGATGGATGGCTTCCAGAATTTCCATTCCTTGCCTTCTGGTGAGGCACCTTAGGAGAGGTCCCAGAAAAGATTGTTTGTACAGCTTCCCGTCTCGGAGACGGTAATTCTTGGCTCGTGATATTATCTTGTGAGCATATTTTGACTCTGCTGGGAGTGTTTTCTTTTCTAGGTATTGGTGAATAGGTATCCTCCAATCCTCTTATGTGGGTCCATCGTCAGAGGACGGTTCTTCTCCCATCTCAGTAGTGAATACCTTCACTTCTGGCTCTGGGGCATCTGGCTCTTTCAGAGGTACTGAGGGTAGTAGAACCCTGTCTACTCTGATGCTAGCAATCTTAGGATCGTTCAACATCGATGCAATGAATGCCAGAGCATCCGCATGTCGATTGTTGTTCCTAGAGATGTGTCTGAGAACGAGACCAGGTATCTTGTTTATGTATTCCTGAGCTTTTTTGTGGTAGGCTTGTAGGCATGGGTCCAGAGTTTGATATCTTCCCTCTATCTGCCTTACCACTAGCTGTGAATCACTTGTTAGCCTTACATCTCTGAGCTCCATCTCACAAATCAACCCCAGAGCGTGTATGACCGCTTCATACTCTGCTATGTTGTTTGTGGTGGGAAACTCGAGTCTCAAGCTGTGTACAATTCTTCTTCCAGTAGGAGTTGTGAACACAATTCCAATGCCTGCCCCATCAGCGTTCTTTGACCCGTCAACAAACACTTCCCACCTGGTAGGATTTCCCGCCCTCAGAAGATCTGGGGGGTCTTCCAGCTCATCCTCAAAACCAGGTATATCTTCGAGTTCCTCCTCTTCGGCCAGAGGGAAGTCTGCTAAGAAGTCAGCTACAACTTGGGCTTTTATGGCAGTTTGAGGCTGGTATTGTACTCCAAATTGTTTGATCTGAGCTCCTCACTTTGAGATCCTACCAGCCCTTTCAGAGTTTCTGAGTACTGAATCGATGGGCAGTTTGGTGATCACAGTTATGGGGTGTGCGTGGAAGTATGTTCTCAATCTCTGAGAAGCAAATACCAGCGCCAGAATTATCTACTCAATCTTAGAGTAATTCTTTTCGGAAGGCCCCAGAGTTCTACTGATGAAGTAGATGGGCCTTTCCTTACCTTCCACTATGCGTAAGAGTACCACACTGATAGAGTGGGAGGTGGCTGCTAGATAAACATACAAGGGTTCATCTGGTTGAGGCTTTTGTAGCATAGGCATTGTTGCCAAATACTTTTTGACGTTGTAGAACGCCTCTTCACATTCCTTACTCCAGACCATCTTCTGGCCCTTCTTCAGGATGTTGAAAAAATGTTTGAGTTTGTCGGAAGATCTTGCAATGAATCTCCCCAATGCAGCCAATCTCCCATTCAACCTCTGGACGTCCTTCCGAGTTACAGGTGAGGGCATCTCCGTGATAGCTCTGACCTTCTCAGGGTCTACCTGTATACCCTCCTTCGTGACCATGTAGCCTAGGAACTTCCCAAAGGTGACTCCAAATGCACATTTGAGTGGATTAATCTTAATGCGAAATTTCCTCATCTGAGTGAAAATCTCTTCAAGATCTCTGACGTGATGTCTGGACTCTTTGCTTTTGACAAGCATGTCGTCCACATATACCTCCAGAGTTTTGTGAATCCAAGGTAAGAACATCTTGGACATCAACTTCTGATAGGTGGCCCCTGCATTTTTGAGTCCGAATGGCATCTTTGTGTAACAGTACAGCCCATTGGGAGTGAAAAATGCAGTATGCTCTTCATCTTCTTGCGCCAGAGGGATTTGGTTATAGCTTGAATAACCATCCATGAATGATAACAGTTCGTTCCCAGAGGTAGCATCAACTAGTTGATCTATGCTCGGGAGTGGGAAGCTGTCTTTGGGGCATGCCTTGTTTAGATCACTAAAATCTATGCATATCCGTACCCCAACGTTGTTTTTCTTCGGGACCAGTACCATATTGGAGATCCATAGCGGGTACTGCACTTCCCTGATGACTCCCGCCCTTTCCATCTTCTGAAGCTCCTTTTGGACTGCTTCCTGATATACTGGGGCGATCTTTCGTATTTTCTGCCTCACAGGTTTGACACCTGGATTGATTCGGAGATGATGATGGCTTATGTCTGTGGGGATTCCCAGATTTTTGAGGCATAATTCGGGGTCGATTCCCGGCATATCCTCCATCTTCCATGCAAACACGTCGATATATCTCATCAACATCCCTACGAGTTCTTTTTCAAGGTCTGGATCCAGGAGGGTCCCAATTTTAACCATCTTTGGTGTGTCTGGGCCTCCAATATCCACTTCCTTTGTCGGCCCAGACGTGTAGAATATAGGCTTCTGGGGGGCCTAATTCAGTCTGAGCCTTTGATTGCTATAACTTTCCAGAGGCGTTAGCCATCTAGGCATCCTCAGAGATTTAGTGGACAGTCTTTTCTTTGAGTTTCTGGACCATTGATTCTAGACAAGCTAGTCTAATGGCTTCCTCCTCTTCTCTGTCCCCAATTCCCTTGTTCTTGGCGATTGCTTGACGCATGACCCTCGCAGAGGTGGAACATTCGATGAACTCATCGATTTCCTTCTGGCATTCTTGCTCCAGAATCCTCTTCTTGGTGTTTCTGGGAGTATTAACCTTTTCCACACAGTTTCTCACATCTACCTCTGAGCAGTATCTAGCTTCTCTGGGATCTCCCATAATCTCAGATATTCCCTCTGGGGTGGGGAATCGTAGTCGTTGATGGTAGGTGGAGGCAACTCCCTTGATACCATGAATCCACCATCTGCCCATGATGGCAGAGTATGGTGAAACAACGTCAACTACACAGAAGGTCGTAGAGGTAATGATTTTTCCAGCGTGTACTTCCAGAGTTATTTTTCCTTTGGGCTTAGTGGAAGAGCCATTGAATCCGTATACCATGTAGGTTGAGGGGATTAGGCATTCATCTTTCAGACCCATCTTCACGAATGTGCTGTAAAACAAGATCTCCACGGAGCTTCCTCCATCCACCAGAATCTTTGGGATGCCCCACTGCCCGATCATCATGGTCACTACCAGAGGATCGTTGTGAGTTTTCCCATTCATGGGGTACCTCGGAAGCTGAGAATGAAACTGGCCTTTTCATCCATTCCTCCATGGGGAGTTCCAGAGCTATACTGAATATCTCTTCCCCATCTGCATTTCTCTTATGGATTCTCTCCAGAGAGTTTCGCCCCAGAGATGACTCTGAGGGCATCTCTACAAAATGGGTAATGGTGTTGCAGTTGAGGTGTTGTGCCTCTCTGGGCATCTCAACCCTGAATATTTTTTCCACCGCCTTCTGGGCATTCCCAGAGTCTTTGGCGATGTACTTTTTTAGTTCTCCACTGCTTACTGGTTTCTCCAACTCTCTCCTTAAATGCCTGCATTTGTCGAGAGAGTGCCCATTCCATTCATGCATCTCACAGTAATCTTTATCGTTCTTGCAGTAATCAGGTTGGATACCCTTTCCAATTGGATCCTCAAGGGGGAGCTTGCCCTTGATTTCCTTGTAAATGGTGGACCTCGGAGTGTTGAACTTAGTGTAAGTGGCGTCGTCAAAATCCCGCTTTTTGTTGTCCTTAGCTGATCCTTTGCCTCTGAATTCTCTGGACTTGTTCCTCTTGATCTGAGAGGTGGGGACTGTAGCAGGAGGTTGAGAATGAGTGATGTGGGGTTGTGGTTCCACCACGTTTGCCCCTCTACTCGTGTTCCCAGAGAGCAACTTGTCGTAAGTGCCATCCTGCGTCTCCTCTAGCGCTATGAATTCTTCTTGTATCCTTCTGAGATCTCCCAAATTGTCTGGGGTTTCATAGCCTGACGAAGAGGGGATCAGTCTTGTTCAAAGAATTTTTGAAGCCAATGATAACATAGGCGGCTGGGACCTTCCCAATCTCAGCACATAGTTTCCTCCACCGGTCAACTAGGCTTCTGAGGGATTCTCCCCTTCCTCTTTTGAGGACGAATAGTCGCTCAATTCCGGGTTTGACTTTGCTGTTATGCATATAATTCTCTAAGAAGACCTCTTGGAGATGTGCGTACGACGTGATTTTTCCTTTTTCTAAGGAGTTAAACCAGGTCAGAGCTTCCTCTTTGAGGCTCCCAGGAAAGAATTTACACATAACCCCTTGTCGATTTTGCCATGGCATCAGAGCCATTTCATAGTCTTTTATGTGCTGAATAGCATCACCCGTACCATCAAACTTGTTCTGGAAGTTCAATGTACATTATTTGGGTATCAGAAGGGTATTGATCTCTGAGGTGAATGGTGAGCGCTTAGCATCTTCCATTACCTCTGCCAATCGCTTCCCTTCCTTTCTGATGAGTTTTGGTTTGTCCTCAATACTCGCCACCATAGCTTTCCTAAGATTAACCTCCTCTTCCAGCTCCCGGATTTTCCTTTCTCGGGCCGCTAGGATGTCTCGCAGAGATGGCTCCACATAGCCTTCCTCAGAGTCATCGTCCGAGGAGTCGTCCAGAATCACTTCAGAGACTGGATCATCTCTGGGTCTCTTGTACTTCAAGTTCCTCCTGTCTTCTTCCTCATCGTCCGAGGAATCAGATGAGTCACTATCAGTAATCACGACTTTTTCTTGCCTCAGCTTCTTGTTAGCCTCAGAGAGCTTAAGGATCTTTCTCCTCAGAGTTCTGATCTTGTTCCTTCGTGCTCTCCGAGTGTCCTCTGAGGTGGATTCTGGGTCTCTGACCACCGACTTACCCCTTTCGGCACGAGCTGGCTTCACCCTTTGGGTGGTTTTGTCTTCTCCAGAGTGCCCATTTTCTCTGGAGGTTCTCCTCGCTCCTCTAGAGGGTTCACCCTTCCCAGAGGTACCTTCACGTTGTCTCTCTGAGACTCCTGTAACCGTTCTGGAGGGTTCACCCTTCCCAGAGGTATCTTATCGACCTTTCTCTGGGACATTCCCTCTGGGAAGTCCATTTAGAGCGTCGATGATTTGAACGTTTCCCTCTAGAGATTCCTCAGAAGAACTGTCTGTATTTGTCGTGTGCAGATCCAAGTCCTCTTCTTCTCTCTGAGAGTCAACTTCCGCCCTCATAACCGTTACCTCGGAGGCAGGTTTTTTCTGAGGGGGCTTGGCGTGATAAACCTCTGTCAAGGGTTTGGTTTTCACAGGTATGCCACTGGCAGTACCCTTATTTCCTTGTGCCCCAGGCCTTTTCCCTGCAGTGTTGGTGGTTTTCCCCAGAACCCCATTACTGGTGCTCTGAGGCACCTTTGCCGGAAAGCCTGGAGGTGCACTTTCACCAGAGGCGATAATATCCTCTGGGACTTCACGATCCATATCCTGCAATCCACTTCTGGTCGTCCTCCTCGGAGGGTCCCTTCCAGAGTCTGTGGTGCTCGCAGTCTTCATGATTCCTCCTGAAAAACAAAATCAAGGTTGAACCTTCCTGTCAGAGTGCAACTCGACAAGTGCTAGTTGTAACCTGACAGTTTCAGAGATCCAAGAAATTTGTACGCCTTTTCAAAACATTTTGAAAATATTTAAGGAAAAGGACAAGAAAATGATTGGATAAGTTAAAACTGGTAAGAAGGTTGGTTGGGTCATCAGGTTTTGTTTGAAAGTGAAGTCAGCAACGTCAGCGACAGCATCACTTTTCAGAAAACCCTCTGCTCCTCCATTAATGGTGTTTTTTGAAGAAAAACCAAATCTGGGAGGATTCCAGTTTCAAAAATATCTGTTGTTGGAAGAAATCAACAACATGAGTTTTGTTTATCTTTGAAAACAAAATCTGGGTTCAAAGGTCTAACCTTTATGAAGATAAAAGTTAGGGTTTCGCAAAAAATCAAGTTTTTGTAAAGAAAATCAAGGATTTTTCACAAATGATTCATAAAGAAGCAACTTTTAACACTTAAAAGCATAAAAGGTCTCATCTTTACTAAGAATACTAAGCTTTCCTGCGAGATCTATGAGATCCATGAGCTTTTCTTCCTTACAACAAAGATTGGGTTAGGAGACAA